>CM033470.1:66503047-66797306 GCA_019447015.1 Hymenochirus boettgeri | reverse complement strand
ATGGTACTAGACAGGGCTGCCCTCTGTCACCTTTAATTTTTGCTCTACTTATGGAACCTTTGGCACAGGCAATAAGACAAGACAACAATATCAATGGTATCCAATACAACAATTCAACCCATAAAATAGCCCTATTTGCAGATGATATCATACTTACAATAAGAAACCCAATCCAATCACTACCACATATCCAAAAACACACAGAAACATTTAACAAAATATCCTACTATAAAATAAACGACACAAAGTCACAAGTAATACCAGTAAATATATCCATAACCCTCAAATTTTTCTCACTAGTAAATACCAATACAAATGGAAAATAAAAGAAACTGCATATCTAGGAATAAAAATGACAGAGAACAACTCCACTTTATATCAAAATAATTATTTACCACTCCTCAATAAAATCCAGAAACAATTAACTGGAAACATGCCTCCTTGACTTTAACAGGCAAAATAAATATTATTAAAATGATTGTTTTACCACAATTCTTATATATATTCAGAGCAGTGCCAATACCAGTCCCACCAACATATTTCATTCAAGCCCAAAATATAATAACAAAATTTATTTAGAATAATAAGATTCCTAGAATTAATAGAAAAACATTAGCTAAAACAAAAGAAACAGGAGGCTTAACATTACCTATATTGAAAGATTATTATCAAGCTGTGATAATGAACCAATCAAGAATATGGTGGCAGCAAAGATCCAGTGCTCAGGAGTGGTACAATATAGAACAGGAAGAGGTAAAATCTAACACCTTAAAACAAGTGTTGGGAGCGATCCTGTTAGGATATAAACCTAGAAGGAAAGCGTTATGGTCTCCTACAGTACAAGCTACTATATTAATATGGGAAAACCTCTCCAAAGAAACGCAGTTATTTACAGATTATTGTGGTGATATTGATATTTCCAGCATTGAACTGTGCATTCCCAACCTAAAACTCTTATGGGATAAATATAATCTAATCTCATTACATCAATTATTCGAGAATGGCCAATATATACCATTCCCAAAATTAAGAGAAAAATATAACATGCCTACAACAGAATATTACAAATATATACAGATATTATCTTATCTGTCCAGTAATGCATATTTCAATATACATTTTAAACCAGAAAATATAGAATATACATTGGAAATACTGTTGAAACCTAAAACAATTAAAATATTTTATATAGCTATAGAAAAAAAAGATGCAATAGAATCTATGAGTTGGTCACAAAAATGGGAATCTGATCTTAACCAATCATTTACATATGAACAATGGCAAGATGCTCTATCAATACCTTTTCAGCTGTCTAAATGTGTATCACATTGGGAAATGTCAAGGAAAATTACATACAGATATCACAGAACCCCAGAAACTTTAGCAAAATGGTTTCCCACATACTCACCTTTGTGTTGGAGATGCCAAAAGGACATAGGAACATTCCTACATATCTGGTGGTCCTGCGCAAAAATACAATAATTGTGGATTCATATACAGAACTTCTTGGCAGATCTATTTCAACATCCCTTCCCAATGAAACCGGAACTATCATTACAATTAATCAACCTCAATCTATTTCCCATAGAACAAAGGACAATAATTTATCATACTATCACCATAACTCAAAATAAAATTGCCAAAAACTGGTTATCAACTAATGTTCCTAAACTACAGGACATAATAACTAACCTAACAACAAATATGCAATATGAAAAAATGTTTTATGTAGTAAATAATAATTTCCCTAAGTTTTATAAACACTGGGAATACTGGTACATTGATAACAGATCCCAAACAAGACCTTCGTATTCAGTCTTATAGATGATGTCTTTGTTAAAACAATATATTTTGTATGTGCAAATTTAGGGTACCTTAAATTAAGTTATTGTTACATTTTTTTTGTTCTGAAATATAGTGTATGCAGAAGATAAAATATACTGTACTAGATCATAATGTTTTATTTTATGTTAATTTTATATAAATATAAGGTCTGTAAAGTTGAGTTTCAATATGTATTAAATATTACTTTTACAGAAAAAAATTCAATAAAAATTAATGATAATAAAAAAAGAAAATATGACATATTATAAATAATGTTTACTACTAATGTTAATAATATAAATAAAAATATTGGATGAATACCATTGTCATTCATTCATATTGCAGGATTTCTCAATCAAATAGTGTATACTTTTGTCAAAATCGGACAGATGCTAAATGATGGTATACATACTCTTGATGTTTACTCTTATATTTATAAAATTATTTAAAGAAATCATTATTATATTACAATAAATTATTACCTTTCATAAAACATTATTACAAAATGTAACATTTTTATTATTATAATTTAATTTTCATTTTTTAAGGTCTAACAATTTTTGAAATAAGTGATAGAAACATGGGAGGAAAAAGAGGTTGGAAGGAACTCAAATTGTTCTTTTTTAATAAAGAGAATTAGATATATTTATTTCTTTGCTACCATAAATATGTGTAATAAGCAGTGAGTATGATACATAGCCCTCTTATTTCGTTTATATGAAACAACGTATGTAAAAAATGTTTATCTTTGACAATTAGAATATATGGTTACAAGAACCGTTCACTTCAAAAAGTAACATTTTACTTTTATATGTAGATTTTTGCCCACAAGGTTAAGAAGCTATGCCTTAAAGGGCATGTCCACCCCCAAAACTAAAATTTAACCCCTTACTGGCCACATCAAGTAGTTTAAAACAATCCTTACCTTACATTCCTGCTCAAAATAGTTCCCCTGCTGCGCCCCTCCAAAGTCCAGGAAACTGCTGTGTAGGAGCAGTGTGTGACTCATGCTGTGCCTGAGACTTCCTCAACCTCATCAAGGTTGAGGCATGCTCATTGCAGCCCTCCCTGCCTCTCAGCCAATCACGGACGCGGCTGTTGGTCCTGCCCGCTGCTTTCAATTCCATGCAAGCAGAGGGCCTGAACACTGCAGCGGAGGAGAGAGGGCAGGTAAGTAAGAATCGGGGGACTTTCTAACAATTATATTAATGCGGTTGGGGCTGGGGGAGCATGCCCTACCACATATCAAAAGTTAAATTTCGGGGTGGACATGCCCTTTAACTCCTGTTCTTCACTAGACATTCTGAGCGCAACTGACTGTGGCAAGAGTGAACTCTCATACAGCTTACTTTTTCTATGTAACTGTAGCGTGCATGAGTGCTATAGCTGTACAGAATCAGGAAACAATAGGGTCCTGTAAGGGTGAGCGCAGTGGAGTGCACTAAAGTTATGTTTATTGAATCTTTTTTCCCAGATGCTGAGATAATCACTGAAGAACAGGAGGTAAGACATAGCTCCTTAACCTGCTTGTCTGCAATTAATATATAAATTGAATCTGTTATTTTTTAAGTAAAATAATCCTTTAACTATATACGTACTTATAAATTTATAAGTACGTATAATATATACCTATAAATTACCTCATGTGATCCGCTGGTCTTGGTTGCCTACGCAAATTTGGGTCCAACATTCTGTACGTCATGAACTGCCTCCTCTCAGATAAACAATCATCTTGAAAAACTTGGTCATCAGTTATACATAAAAGATCATCATCCATTTTGTACGTAATTGCCTTCACTTCCAAACAACAGAGTGATTCGATATCCGTAGGCATACTCATACAACCACCACATTCACACCAATCACTATCACTAGTCATAATCATCCCTTTTGCGTTTAGTACTTCCTGACGGTATCCTTACAGGATTGTCTGGGAAGCAGTCTCCCACATACTTCACTTCCGGTCGTTGGCTGAGTTCATGTAATATCCGTTGAAGCTGAAAAATGAATAAAAATGTTTATTCAAGTAATGAATTAACTAACACATGATATGGATATGTTTACATATTGTCACATAATTAATAACCAAAACTATAATAAAAAATAATTTTTTTAATAATATAAAACAATACCAAAAATTATCAAGTAGATGTAATAATAACATTAAAACTTTATTTCAAAAAAATTATTATAAATTTTTCAATAAATATACTTACACGTTCATTGCGTAGGTAATTCCTCATTATTATTTGAGCTTGAGGATGAATTGGATGGCATACCTATTTCAACTTCCACATCGCTTATAGATGGAACTGGGTTTGTACCTAATTGATCCACATTCCCAGACATAATTCAATCTGCAATAAATTTATTACAATAAGGCAAAATATGTCAAATAAGAGACCAAAATAAGAGACCAAAGAGACTGGCACCCTTAGCCCCACCCCTAAACAGATCACACCCATTTTATATTTTTTGGGAAAGCTAAAAGACTACAAAGGGATTGGATTGGTTTGAAGAACTTGAAAGACGTCCCTACATACTCATGGCACCCCCTACGGTGCCTAATGTTAAATCCGTCCATTAGTACCTATATACTATAATAGGTATACACATATTTGTTATGACATCATTTTAAATAAGATAAATGGCAGTACTACCAATTAGGACAACTAACCTCAAAATGTGAAATATAATAATGAAAGCAATTAATTTATAAAATGACCAACAATACTGCATGATATTTAAAAATTTAATTCATTTAAAAATTTTATTTTTAAATGAAAATGGATAATAAAAATTATAAAAGCTTTTTTTTTAAATAAGATAAATAATTACAATTCTATAGGCATTTTTTTAAGAAACGGACATTTTATATTAAGCTCAGCAAACACGTCAAGGTTTACTTTCAATGCTGAGTTCTAACATGTTATTACTCAAATATATTATATAAAAGGACAACTCCACCCTCATAAGAACATTGTTTAGAAAGAATGGTCTTTTTAAAAGATGTTTAAATATCATAGTTTTTCCTAAGGATTCATTACTGTATGCCTGGACATGCTCAGAAGAGGCAGATAGTTGTTGATTTGACAGTTGACATTAAAGCCAATGACTCAATGTTAATCCCCTGACAGTTACTATATGGAAGATGCAGATGCACACACACACTAACATGCAGACATGCACGCACTGACATGCTCAAACACACACACACACACTATAACATGCAGACATGCATGCACTAACATGCCCACACACACTAACATGCACAAACTAACATGCTATCTCTTACACACACACACTAACATGCACTCACTGACATGCTATCTCTTACACACACATACACACACACACACACACACACTGACATGCTATCTCTCTCACACACACACTAACATGCACTGACTGACATGCTGTCTCTCACACACACACACACACTGACATGCTATCTCTCTCACACACACACACACTAACATACAATCACTGACATGCTATCTCTCTCTCTCACACACACACACACACACACACTAACATACACTCACTGACATGCTATCTCTAACACAGACACACTAACTTGCACTCACTGACATGCTATCTCTCTCTCACATACACACACACACACACACTAATATGCACTCACTGACATGCTGTCACACACACACACACACTGACATGCTATCTCTCTCACACACACACACACACACACACACACTAACATACAATCACTGACATGCTGTCTGCTGTCTCTCTCTCACACACCTCTCTCTCACATACACACACACACACACACGCGCACATACTAACATGCACTCACTGACATGCTATCTCACACACACACACACACACACTAACATGCACTCACTGACATGCTATCTCTCTCACACACACACTAACATGCACATACATACACTCACTGACATGCACACACAAAAAAACACACACACAAACATGTACATACATGCACTCACTGACATGCACACACAAAAAAACACACACATGCTAACATGGCACTCATTGACATGTTTACACACACACACACACACACACACACACAAAATATATATATGTGATGCACAAAAAAAATATGAAGCGATTGTTTTTACTATCAGGAAAGAATGAAACAAGTAAAGCAGTAAGAAATATGCAGACGATTTAGATTAACATTTTTTTAAAAAAAGATTACAACATAAGACAGAGGTAAAGTATTTATTTTAAAAAAAAAAGAATTTACCAATTGGAAGAAATAGTTTTCAGGTTCTGCTGAACACGCAGTCCACTACTGCCTTCGCCGCCTCACTGAAATGCACAGTCAGTGAAGGAGCAGGTGCGACTCTGGCCTCATCTGCTCGTGCACGCGCAATATTAGCATATTCATTTTTGGAGACAAACGCCTGGGTTTATGACGTGCGCAATGAATCAATTTCGCGCAAGCGCATTGTTGCAGTAAGGGAAAGCTGGAACGGAGGAACAGATGTCCCTTTAGTCAAGATGGCGACTTCCAACCAAGTCAATTTGCGGATTGATTATAGGGATAAATAAAAGACATAGAATCCATTTAGAGGTGCGTAAGTTAGCAAAAACTTTTATTTAATACATGTTTAATGTTTGGTAGCATTTGGAGCACAGTTGCTTTGGGACCACAGATCCCCTTTAAAGGCGTGCTAACCGATTTACGATGGTTAGTGTGACTTTAAGCCTCGGTTTGCAGCGAAAGAAGCTGGAAGAAACTCTCACGCAGTCGTTGCAAGGCTATTTACCAGAGGCTGCAGGGCTGATTGCAGGTAATAATATAACGCCCAGCAGATAGCTGCCGTTATACACTTACGTGAGATTAACCCAGAACCGTGGGGAAGATATGCCGAGAGACCTTGCTGCTCTGGGTGAATCTCCCTGCAGGACTCTTTGGTAATTTTTCATTTGCTTGATTCATGGACAGGTCATCATAAATCTTAAAAACAGTGAAATGTAATCAGCTTGAAAAAGGAACTAGAATGTCCTGAAAGCTTCCTATGATCTTAGTTAGCCAATAAAGGTATCACCTTTATATCCCTTTTGTTATTTTTTTATTTCAAAAGGGTTACCTGTAAACAGTGAAACGTTATATACACCTTATCAGTAAAGAAGAATGTCTAAAAGTTTCGACGCATTGTTTTTTTTACCTTTGAAACTAAAATTGCATCTAAACTATGAAATTCCAAAATTGAAACCTTGTTTAGACAGTTGAAACATTTTTTTAAATGTTATTTTGTTTTATATAACAAGAAACTCAATAACAGTAAAACACAACGTAACATAAACAAAATTGTGCAATGACTGTTAGTTTCATTTTATGCAATGCAAGTGCTACCATCATAAATCATAATGAGATTCCAGAATCTTATAATAAGAATGTTCCCCAACCTCTTTATTACATGCTCCCATTTGCCCAATTGATAAGTTCCAGTTTTCAAAAGACAGAATTTACATTGTTTCCGTTATATACAACCCTTTGAAAGTATTGTTACCAAGGCTTCACACCCAGTCAACTAAAGTATCCCCTGAAGGCTTGTATAGTGATACGGAAAATCCACACATCCCAAATTATTGTCCATTTTTTTCATGTTACGCAGTGAATATGATAAATATTCACAATCATGAATCCACCATATCTTATTAATAAAACCTTGTCTTCCTGGACTAGGCTGTTTTCAATGAGCAGCCTCTAGCTTTTAGCTGCCCCCCCCCACCTCTGAGGAAGTGGGGATCATCCCACGAAATGCGTCAGGAACAGGAAAATAATAACATCAAAATAAAGTTCAGAATATTCTGTAGCAAATATATAAAAAGATGGAAATTCACTTTGCTGTTAATGATATTTGTACTTTTACAAACCTTGACTTTGTTATTAAATGTCTGCCAATATCTCAGCATGACAGATATTGAGGCTTAAAATGGTATTGGCCATTTTAAAGGAAATTCTGGTCATAAAACAATATTAATCCCAAAGAGAGCAAAAAAATCTATTTAAAAAGTACTCAAAAATAAGCGATTACTTTTTTTGGATAAAGCAACTATGATGTTGTGGGTCTCACACATGTATATGTTCTGCTAGCATTGTAGCTGTCTGTGGTTATGATAAAATGGAGCGTGAAACAGCACAGTTTACACAATGTGAGATTTGAATCCTGTCTACATAGTAACATAGTATTGGAGGTTGTATAAAGATTTTTTTTCACTCCTAAATGGCAATTGGAAAGTATACCTGGATCACCAAGAACTACAATATATGCAGGGAGATTCAATAAAAGTTCTTATTGTTAAAAATTATGCTAATTTAGCCCCAACCAATCAGATTTCATTTAACATTTGAAAGCTAACATCTGATTGGTTGGGGCAAAATTGGCACCATTTTAATGCTAAGAACTTTTATTGAATAAGCCTGATAGTATTATACATATCACCCGCCCGGGGGCCAATCATACAGTTCAATTAAATGGAAAAACAGAAGACACTCTCGGGGCTTCACATAAATAAAATATAACTTTTATTGAAATGTGTTAAAACGCAACAGCTACGCGTTTCAGCTCAGCGAGCCGTCATCAGGATGTGACATGCAGAACCAAGCATGGATTTAAATACCCACGCTGGTAGGTGGTCCAGCATCATATATACAAATAGATAAAACCAATTAAAATCACAAACATGCACAATAAAACAATTCCAATATTGCAGCAACAGAGAACCTAGAGAACAGATTCAAGCACAATTGGCAACAGTGGATACTTATTTGCTATATGGAAAAATATCAATAAAAATTGGGATATAATTAAATCTGATAACAGACTTGGTAAATTGGTCCCCCAGAAACCCACAATTGGGTACCGTAGAGGTAAGAACCTTAAGGATCTTTTAGTTAAAACGGATCCAATCTTTGTTATAATACCAAACCCACTAGGTCAACTAAAAGAAAAGGTGGATCATATAGTTGTACAAGATGTTTATCATGTTGTTCCATGACTCCATGTACTACATTTACCCATCCACATACGGGTAAAAGAATGGAAATTAAATTCCCCATTACATGTACAACTACTCATGTTATATATCTTATCACCTGGCCCGTGGGTTATCATACGTGGGTAAAACGGATTTAATGTTGTGAACCCGCATAGATGGACACAGGTCCACTATCAATACTGCCATTAGGGATGGGAAATCTATCAAACCAGTGGCTAAGCATTATTTAGAGAGGGGTCGTCCTGTAGCCTCTCTAAGATATATTGGTATATGCCCCCCAACCACTGAGGGGTGGAGATTGGTCTAAATTACTTCTTCAGAGAGAGATGTATTGGATTAAGATATTAAATACTATTAGTCCCAATGGTCTCAATGAGCATGTTTCTTAAGTGACTGCTCTTTGATATATATATATATATATATATATATATATATATATATATATAGGTCGGAGCACACGTGGGATTTGAAGAAACTAGTAGAATTTATTACCTTGTGAGAAACACTATCAACGCGTTTCGGCCATCTTGGGGGCGGCCGTCGTCAGGATCCGTCGATTGAATCCTGAAGATGGCCGCCCACAAGATGGCTGAAACGCGCTGATAGTGTTTCTCACAAGCTAATAAATTCTACTAGTTTCTTCAAATCCCACATGTGCTCCACATGTGCTCCACATTTTTGTTTTCATCAAGTCCCGTGAGTGCGACCTGTTTTTCTGTTTTTTGATTGTTTTATATATATATATATATATATATATATATATATACAAAAGTGTGTGACGAAGGCACTCACGGGTCATGTAGAATGTAACTTTTATTAGAACAAAGTAAAAAACACTATATCAACGCGTTTCGGCTTAGGCACAAGCCGTCTTTAGGATGTGACGCACTCTGCATGAGACACCAATTTATACCCCATGTCCCAGGCAACACATATCGAGGAGACATGTAAAGATAAGTGCACAGTAAAATCAAGTTATGTTCATTTGGAAGCTGCAGCTGCTTGAGCCTCAAACAGTAATGCCTGTGAGTTCCGTGCACTCTCCTGCTTAAGCCTCAAACAGTAATGCCTGTGAGTTCCGTGCATGTGCACAAGCATTACTGTTTGAGGCTCAAGCAGGAGAAAGCAGAGGAAATCTCAGAGGGGCGGAGCTTAACATTCAGCAAACCATTAACAAGATGTCAGCAACTTTCAAGGCACAAAGCTAGGCTCTGGAGGGGCATAGGTAAAAAAAAATATGGCAACGGTATTTTTAAAGCTGCAGCTTCCAAATGAACATAACTTGATTTTACAGTGCACTTATCCTTTAAAAAGTTAAAAACATATAAAAACAATCAAACATTAAATATTGTTTTTATATGTTTTTAACTTTTTAATGTCTCCTCGTTATGTGCTGTCGGGACATGGGGTATAAATTGGTGTCTCATGCAGAGTGAGTCATATCCTGAGGACAGCTTGTGCCTAAGTCGAAACGCATTGATATGGCATTTTTTAATTTGTTCTAATAAATGTTACATTTTACAACCTGTGAGTGCCTTCATCACACATCCTTTATAATTGCCGGTTTGGAGTGCACCCAGGCAAGATTGTCTTTGGAATGCAGTGCTGATCTTGACTCCAAAATCTCTCTCTCTCTCTCTCTCTCTCTCTCTCTCTCTCCTCTCTCTCTCTCTCTCTTATATATTATAATATATAAATATACACTATATAATATATATATATATATATATATATAGTATATAGTATTACTACAAATATATTATATATATAATATATTATATATATATATATATTATATATATATAAACAATAGAATCACACTCGCACTCAGTCCAAGTTCAAAAAATATTGGGTGCTTCAAAGGATACAGGTGCCCCATCTGTATTACCATAAAAAGGAATAGTCCTGAGCACACCTCACTTAATCAAGTTGAAATTTTTAACGTTTCGGTACTGCCTCGAGTCCCTTCATCATAGAGTCTGATGAATGGGGCTCGAGGCAGTTCCGAAACGTTAATAAATTCAACTTGATTAAGTGAGGTGTGCTCAGGACTTATTCCTTATATATATATATATATATATTATATACTAGCAAAAGTGTGCCCATTGGTACCCAGTGGAAAATTTGTGTATGTTTTGCTATCTGTGGATATAGTGGATATAAAATCTGTTACTGTTACTCAGACTTCACCAGCATCCAGAAGAACCAAATAAGATAATCCTGCAGGAGTAGACACAGGCAATCCTGCCACACTGTGTGGTTCAAACTAAACATGCTATGTTCATACTTATTAGCATTCACCACAGATAGTGCCACATTTATAGCTGCTTATGTAACGACTTGGGAGCACAGAATACTAATTAGCTTTATAGATTAAGGTGAGGTTAAAGGTGCTAAACGCTCCCAAGAGTATAAAATGAAATAGAGCCTTCTTATAATAGAAGGTACCTCACAGCCTCATGTTATAATAACATTGCCCTAATAATCTAACATATAAACACGTATTTCTCACTGACCTTTCACATGTTTCAAAACTACAACTCCCAGCATTCTGTAGTAGTAAGTTTCTCCTTTATGTCCATTGGCCAATGAATGTATACAGATGCAATACATCCTAATGATAAAGAGTATGGGTGTTGAACTTCTTACATGTTTAAAAACTACAAATCCCAGCATTCTCTGGCTGCACAGAATGTTGGAAAATTTTACATCCCATAATAAAGCCATTTTTCGTGCTTAAGCGATTCCTACCCAAGGACTTTAATATCCATCTGCCCTTCCCATACATCCATAGCTATTACACTATTGGCCTAGGGAAGGATTATTTAGGTCACTTCAGGCAGTAGGAGTCATAAACCTTACCAAACTTGCCCTCCCTTTACTATTGCATCTGCCTGCGAGCTAGAATCCAGGGGGTCAATGTAGAATAAGCCTGCAGGTCTGTGAATAGACCCAGACTATCTTGCCACAAAGTACAGTTCAAACTAAACAGCACCATTGGGTGACCTGACACCTTATACAGGATCCAGATTTATTTGCTGTGTTCATACTTACTTAATAATTACCACAGCAAGTTCCAGATTTACAACTTTTTAATAACTGATAACTGCTATTTATTTCAGTATTAAATCCTTGGTATACCGGCCTGGCTTTATCATTAAAATACAGAGAAAACATGGAGAATAAATGGTATTACCATCACCACTACCACCAATTTGTACCAGATCACTGCTTTATGGAATGATTATGGGTAGCAGGGCACACATTGGGTAACTCTGGTGGTCTGGCACAAAGCAGACAGTGCACATAAACAGGTTCTCCACATAAAATGTACAGTAATCAGGGGTGTCCCTGTCTATGGTGCACCACTTCGAATATTTATATTAATTAAATCAATAAGTTGGTGTACACTTATCTTTTGCCTCAGAGTTTGTATCCAATAAGGTACATTTTTCAATAATCTGTCATCCCAACAGCAGGTAACAGGATCTTATACACAAGATCTTGTACACAGGATCTTATACACAGGGTCTTATACACAGGGTCTTATACACAGGATCTTATACACAGGATCTTATATACAGGGTCTTATACACAGGGTCCTATACACAGGATCTTATACACAGGGTCTTATACACAGGGCCATATACACAGGATCTTGTACACAGGGTCTTGTACACAGGGTCTTGTACACATGATCTTATACACAGGATCTTATACACAGGGTCTTATGCACAGGATCTTCTACACAGGGATCTCAGCTCTGTAAGTATGTTTATGTATTTTGTATGTTTTGTGTTGTACCTAATATAGGTTAGTGCTATACTTTATATACATTTGCTGATGGTCATTTAAATGATAATTGTGAGATAGGTATATATATGGAGGTATATCTGTTGTATTCAATTAGATCAACTGGACTTGAAATGTAGTTCTTGAAGACGTTTCGCTAGTCATCCGACTGGCTTTCTCAATTCAGAATGACTTGTACAAGAATCTGTGGCAATTATGTACCCTGGAAAATCCCAATTAGCATATCACAGCAGGTGTTAAGGGTGTGTTTGTGATTAGATAGTGGCTAAGAGGTGTTATAGGAACGCCCAGAGTAAGGTGTTAAAACAGCATTGTAATGGCAGACAGTTGGTGTCGAACCCCCCCACCTCTATTTAGGCTTGGTTTCTTTATTTTCACATAAATGGCTAAATAAACTAGCGAAACGTCTTCAAGAACTACATTTCAAGTCCAGTTGATCTAATTGAATACAACAGATATACCATGACCTGGATGAATGAGAACCTTCACAAGTATATGGAGGTATATTAATAATATAAGGGATATATATATATATATATATTTTTTTTTTATATATATATATATATATATATATATATATATAAAAGTTCCAATAGGTTATAACCGCGCAACCCACACTTGGTACACAGGTATACTTGGTATTCGGGTGCTCATGGAAAAAAATGCTGGGCCACACCGCACAATATCATAGAAAAATTACGACTCCACAGCACTCCAATATACAATATAACTCCTTTATTACATACCCGCTGTGCTTAAAATAGCGACGTTTCGAGGGGGCAATCCCTCTTCCTCAGGCACACAGCAACAGGTAGACATGTACACAGATGTCAATACAATTCACATTGTATTACATTCACACATTCACATTGTTAGATTTGTTTAAGGACAATAATATTTATGTTAAACTCACAGGTAACACAATAAGTGATACGATGATGAAAATAAGAAACTTGGTTGATATTGGTAAATGTAATGGGTGGTTAAGGGAGGGAGAAGGAAGGAGAGGAAGATTTTTTGGTAGTGATGGATATTTCATCTCTATATACCAATATTGAGGGAAATATTGGAATAGAAGCTGTGAAACATGCCATGAATAAAATGGCTACTAGGATACCCACAGAATATATGATTGAGCTATTGAAATTTGTATTGGGAAACAATACGTTTAAATTTGAGGAGGAACATTACTTACAGGTATCAGGTACCTCAATGAGTAGCCCAGCAGCACCCACGTATGCCAATCTATTTGTAGGGTATCTGGAAGAAAAATGTATCTACTCTGCTGAGGGGTTTGTAAATTGTGCCACCTGTTGGTGGTGCTATATTGACGATGTCTTTATGATTTGGCATGGCACTAGAGATGAATTGGATGACTATCTTGTATACCTTAATAACATATGTCCCAAGATTCAATCCTGAGTACAGTATTAGGGAAACACATTTCTTGGATGTGACAGTCAAGAAAAAAGGAGATATGTTATGTACATCTCTATATAGGAAAGGGACAGATAGGAATACGCTGCTACATGCAGGTAGTTTTCATCCTCCCAAACAAGAAGGATTACCTGTGTCACAATACATAAAGATCTTACGCATCTGTAGTGATGATGATGAAAGAGAGAAGGAAATTATAACAATGACCCAAAGATTTTTGGAAAGAGGGTACAACAAGAAAAACTTAGAGAAGGTGCTTTGTAAAGCCAGACAGATTAAGGCAAATGGTGTAATAGTGAAACAAAAAGATAAGAAAAAAAGGGAGCCCCACTAGTTGTGCAGTATAACAACACCAATAGATATGTGAATAAAGTGTTATATGAGAACTGGGACATTATTGACAGTGACACAAGGATTCATTGGAGAGTGAAAGAAAAGCCTTTCACGGTATTTAAAAAGAACAGGAGTATAAGGGATGTACTGGTGAATGCAGACCCACAAGAGAAATATAAGAAAGAGGGATTGCCAGAAATTACAAGGAAGGGATGCTTTAGATGTGGAAATTGCAGTATGTGTAATTACATGACTGTGGGGAGTAGTATATATCACCCACAGGAAAAGAGATCAAACTGCATGGCAGGTATAACTGTGATACCGACTACTGCATATATATAATAAAGTGTCCCTTCGCGCTTGTATATGTGGGAAAAATCACTACCCCATTTAAAATTTGGTTTGCAAATCACAAATCACATATTAAGGTAGCCAAGGAAAGAATGTCCAACAACACCCTTAGAGGAGATGAAAATCCAGTTGCACTACAAGGAAAATCATTCTATCAGTGAAAGTGATGATAATTGATCAGGTATTAAAACCGAAACGTGGTGGAGATAGAGGTAAATCATTATTGTGTAGAGAGGCAAAGTGGATTTACCTTCTAGACACGGTGCATCCTAAGGGGTTAAATACTCAACTCTCTTTTAAGAGCTTTTTATAAGGTTTTATAAGACTTGCTTCATAATGTTTTATGGTGCCTTGTTCTATATTGCCCTGTTTCCTATATACTTGAAGATTTTATTGTTATATTTTAAATATCTTAAAACATGTGTATCTTTTGTTACAGAGTAATATATGTAAGAAGACCGTAAGACGTTTGACTTTATCTTTAAACAAAGTGAACTTACTGAACTGTATGTAAAGATATTAGTACATGGAGTACAATGTAGCCAATGCAATATGGTTAGTTTAAACCAGACAGAAATAATGGTTTGCAACTATGTTAGTATGAGTAGTATAATGTGACTAGTGCAATATGGCTAGTTAATATTAGTGCAATATGGCCAGTATATGGCCACTAGTGCAATATGGCCAGTGCAATGTGGTATAGTGCAATAAAGTATAATGTGACTAGTATAATATGGCTAGTTAATATTAATACAATATATGGCCAGTGCAATACGGTATAGTGTAGTAAAAGTCCTTTTTATGTGCAATATGTATAGTGCAATATAACGTACACCTCATTTAAGTCACATTTGAGAGATCTTGACATATGTGAGATTATTGGATATGTATTTTTTTCGTGATGAGTTAGTTTCCTATTTTTTGTATATAAATATATTTATTGTATGTGTGTATCTCCCTATAATTGTCTTTTAATCTACACTTATTGTATCACAAATATTTATCATTTTAAGCATCTAAATGATATGATAATATAATGCTTTTATAAATAGATAGCACTATAGCACTTTGTAAGAAGACGCACATTCAGGGAGATTCAATAAAAGTTCTTATTGTTTAAAATGGTGCTAATTTTGCCCCAACCAATCAGATCTTATTTAACATTTGAAAGCGAACATCTGATTGGTTGGGGCAAAATTAGCACCATTTTAAACAATAAGAACTTTTATTGAATAGTTTATTGAATATTTTTGATTTTGAATAGTTTGATTGTTTTATTGAATAGTCTGATTGTTTGATAATTGTGATATGTTTTAAAGAAATTTAATATTGTCAACATGAGATGAACATGCTAAGGGTTAACATGACATTGTCACATGTTTTAACTGAAGGGGTGGCACTGGGGGTGTGTCTATGGTTATATAAGTGTGAAGCACTATATATATAATATTAATACCAATAATTCTTCTATTTATTTTTTTTAGCTTTAGAAATAGACATTTTTATCATTGATTAAACTAACATGGTCATTATAGAAATTACCCAATTTGGTATATGTATTTTTGTATAATTTTATTTTTAAAGCACTGCTTAGTACATGATAAATTACAGAGTATACAAACAAGGGTATAAGTGCAAGCAATTATTCAGACAATTAAAAGATAAATAAAAGTTCATGCATAGGTTAAGAATACATATATTCAGATTATGGATAATTGATGTACAGTAAATGGGAAATTGTCAGCTTAGTGTCAGTTAAAACTGATTAAATTAGATAAAGTTCATAGCGCACACAAGTCTTGAAGAGCAAGTTTATTTAACATGTGATGTTTTGGCACCTGTCATAGTACATAGTGAGCCTTTAAATAGTGAGGAGCATAAAGACATTAGACCGCTGTCTAGTGGCAGATATGACAAGTGAAAATGGTATAACATTAGAGATGGGATCCGGGTCCGACACAGAACCCCCTTGGTTCCGAAATCCGAATGATCCATCTAAATCTGTCCATATTATCCGAGTTATCGAACGTTCGAGGATTATCAAAAATAGACTCGTACGTTCGATAATCCTCAAAAATACAATCGGAAAGTTGAAAGTAGTCTCTTATTGTATTTCTGAGGATTATCGTAAATTCAAAGTTATTTTCGATAATCCTCAAAAATAGCCTTGAACATTTAATAATAATGTAAAGTTTGTTCCCTTTTTTTGAATCCAAAAACAGAATGAAACACAGCCTCTATAAAACATATGTTACTGAAAGGAATCTCCAAGTGGCAGTTAATTCATATTCACAGAAACTGTTTGACAATTGATGTGGCTTCTTTAGAGATACGTGTGTTTAAAGAAAATACTGTACCACAATTGAGGAGTGAGGACCTGTAAAAAGCATGTGGCTATGTTGGTCCCATTTAGAAAAAAGGACTGTAATATCAGATTTATAACAACATTTAATGTAACAATTAGGGGGATGGTGTTAAAATGGTCTTTGCAGATAAAAGGCAGATTCTATAAGTGATTTCACTCATGTTTGCCTTTATCACTGACAGACCCCTAAGTCACAGCAAGCTAGAAAAATAACTTGTCAGACAGCCTAATCCATAGTCACTTTTCAAGGACAAGTACACCTTTATAAAGAAGAATGAAATTGAAGAAGGTGTATCCTTGTGGGAAATGTATTTACTGTGAACATTAATCATGTTGGTTGCTTCATGAGGAGTGATGGCATTAAGAGTTTCTCTGTAAGGGAATTTTTCAATCGTGAGAGCGTTTCTGTGTTATATTTAATCACTTGTTCCTCTCCATGGCTCTGTGGGGGAAATACACACATTAGGAAATTCTGCAAGAGATCTAGATAAGGCCATGAGATTGACCAGCATAGCAGATCAATTTCCAAGGGTCTACAGTATATTGGGAATACCACTGTATTTAAATTAATGACAATAGATGCTCATCACTTAGATTAGAGTTGGTAATCTGGACAATCTCTGCTCAGAAAATAATCTTATTGACTTTTTGCACTAAACTCTTGCCTTGGGGACTGTATGAAGAACTTGAATTCCTGTCTTTTAGAAAACATCCATTTACTGTGAATCATATCCTGTATGTAAACTCTATACCTTGGATTACATTTAATATTATTGGAGTCCTGTGGACCCCTTTGGCTTTGTAATACTATGGCTTCTGTCTTGGAACTTATTTGCAAATGTACTTGCTAATCCAGTGGTGACGGGTGCCAGAGGTGGCACTCAAAACCCTCTCTGTGGGCACTCATGCATAGCAGAGTTCACCAGAGTTTGTTACCAGAAAGCCAGAGAGAAAGTGTCTGTAGAAGCTGTCTGTAGCAGAGAGAGGTCACATGCTATAACATTCAGGTCTGCTTGAGTGCCTGTTTTGGATCTCAAACTCCTGTCTAATAATGTAGGGGTTAATGGTCACTGTTTTAGATCTCAAACTCCTGTGTGGTAATGTAGAGGTTAATAGGTAATCAATTCTATCTTCTGTATTGGTCTGTGTCTATTTGAGTTTCTTTTAAAACTCTGTATTCAGTTTAAATGATCATGTTGGCACTATGCAATAAAATGTGGGGTTTTGGGTTGCAGTTTCTAAAAGGTTTGCCATCACTGTGCTAATCCCTTGTGTTTCACTTGCCTTAAGGTAAGATTTACTTAGCTCCTCTGGAGAATTTGGTTGTTACTCTTCTGTCTTCGCATCATGCTTTATTGCAATCTTGGAAACTTCATGCAATGCATATTTATCTTTTCCTTCTCTTTAGATACTGCTTCATATAATTCAATGTATCATGTTATTATTATTTTGGATTTATATAGCCCCAAGGCGCTTTAAAGTTGCATTAATATACATAAGGAAAACATACATGTTACATACAAGGGTAGTGCAAGTAATACAAAGTGCAAATAATTTAAGTGCTGGTCCAGCAGCATTCAGTGTGGTAAATTACAGGATTACTGTGGTACAATAGGATGGAGGGTACAAAGAATATTAAGGGACAATAGGCAATATGAGAAATTCGAGACTAACCCCATACAAACAGTTTAAAATGACCCTATCACATTGTTAACCCGGGCCAAAGAAGATCAGGTGATCAATGCGAAAGAATTGGAGTTTATTTACCACCAGCATCCATGACTCCCAACCTTTTACGCAATACCCAAGGTCCACAAGAATCCTAAACATCCCCCAGGATGACCCATAGTATAGGGTATAGGGGGTTTCACTGAGGGGGCAAGCAAGTATGTTGATGCTTGCCTGCGTGAATTCTTAAGTGGACTTCCATCATTTGTTATGGACACTCGGGATGTTCTAAAGAGGTTGGAAGGAGTAAATGTAGAGGATAACACTTGGTTGGTGACCATTGATGTAGAGGCTCACTACTTCTCGATCCCACACGATTGGGGATTGGAAGCAGCTAGATATTTTCTATCATCAAGAGGTAAAAAGTATGAAAAACATGCTCAATTTACAATTGAACTCCTTAAATTCGTATTGACTAATAATGTATTCACATTTAATAGTAGGTACTATAGGCATGGGGTCCACCTGTGCCCCAATATATGCAGACCTGCACTTAGGCCTATGGGAAAACCAAATAGTATACTCAAAGATGTCAATGCTCCACAGTGGCAAGGTCCAATTATGGCTTTGCTACGTGGATGACATCTTTATGCTATGGCTGGGATCAGTGGAATCTTTGAACCTTTTCCTAAGTGAACTTAATGTGAACAATCGTAACATAAAATTGACTTGGAATTTTAACAGTGAGAGGGTGGAATTCCAGGATGTCAATATTTATAAGTGGGGGACTTCTACATACCAACACATTCAGAAAAGCCACAGCAGTAAACTCCTTGCTAAAAGCAAACAGTCATCATGCATTTTCCTTGATAAAAGGCATTCCAATAGGACAGTTCCTATGTATCAAGAGAAACTGTTCCAAAGAAGAAGACTTCCAAAGGGAAGCAATAGACTTGGAATGACATTTCTCAGATAGAGGATACTCACAGAATTCGATCCGACAGGTATATACAAGAGCTAACTGGATGAATAGAAACCATCTATTGATTAATCACAAGAAAAGAAACGATCACCAAAAGATCAGATTTATATCCACTTATAACCAACAATAGAGGGGGGTGGAGGATATTATTAATAAATGGTGGTTTCTTATAAAAAATGTTCCAATCTTAGATAAAGAGTTGGGCAGTAAGGTTAGCATGGTGGAAAAAAGAGCTCCTAACTTAAAGGATATGCTAGTGAATAGCCACTATAGTAAGAAAGTAACGAGAAGCCTTCCAGAAATGCTGGGAAGATTCCCCATTGTAGGAATGCATAAATGTGGACGATGTAACATTTGTAAATATGTAATATGCACAAAGGAATTACAGGAAAATGGATGATTTTCAAAAATAAATAAGTTCATTAACTGTCAAACAAGTCAAGTAGTTTACTGCATTAAATTTATATGTTCCAAACTATAAGTAGGCCAAACCAAACGTCGCTTGGTAGTGAGATTCCAAGAACATCTCTGAGCGATTAGAAATAAAGACCTAAGAAACAGCATTGCCAAACACATTTGGCACAACCACCAAGGCCATATGGTGGATATAAAAGAGGTGGGTTTGGAACATATTCAGTTAGGAATTAGGGGTGGCAATTTGGAACAACATCTCCTACAAATAGAGATGTATTGGATTATCAGATTGGGAAGTACAAGCCCAGCTGTTTTGAATGAGGACTATTCATTTGCATACTTTCTATAGTTTTAAAAATTAGGTATAACTACTTACATTAAAGCTTCATTTGAAAACTATGTAAGATAAGGAGTCTTTTTAGGCGTTGCCCACACACAAATATTAGAATGTGATTACTATGACCAGCATATATGTTTTGGGATATGTGGGAGTTAAAATATCAATCATTATTATTTACTACCATAAGTTATTTGGCTATTAAAATATTTACTAAAAAATTTACTATTAAAGATTTAATTACGACTCTGTTATAGGTTATGAATAATCACTCATTTGTGATTTTTTAGTATCCATTTCAATTTACACTGTATATATCGGGGGTGTGAATTGATAATGGGACGAATCATTTAAGATCATATTAACTGGTCCCATACGGCAAGGCGGACAGTCTAGGTAGGGAAATGAGTCTTTTTCATTGTATAGCCGTACATCTGTTCAGCATACTAGGAATGGTCTCCGGTACCTGAGGAATGTACTACTAATATTCCTATCATAATCCTATACCAGAGACACTTATCAAAAATATGCCAATGGTAAACATATATAAGGTATGGTTACATGTAATATCAAATAGGTAATGTAAAAACAATGAGCCATGGCAGGCAGTTTACTTCCACAACTATAGCATGGGTGCTGTTAATAGATTTTTTCAATCAAAATCATAGGAGCTGTCATTAACTAACTTAATCAATGGATGTATAAAATAGGGTAACGGGACTCAGTCACAGGTCCCTAAAGAAGCACTGCCCAAATCTTACGTTAGGGGCGAAACGTACGTAGGACTGTTCAAGGAGTTGTTATACCACGCTGGATTGCTACTTTGTAAACAGACACATTGTGCTTTACGTACCCGGCCTCATGTAAGGTAAGAGAGCCAATCAGTGCAGTGGAGCGAAGCCGCTACGAAAGTGGAGGATCGAGATGGGATTGCTACAAACCAATGATGGCAGATGGAGAGCAGTGAGTGATATATGTGTGTGACCCAGACACGTTGGCCCACTGGAAATAGGAAAGCCCGAGGTGAAGCCCGAAATGAGGAGGGACGAGTCGCAGAGGATTCCGTAACACTGCACTGTCCAGTCTCACACTGCCGTACAGAGGGGGTATCATATAACACTGTTTATATTGACTGTGGGCCCATACCTAGAGCAACTGACTGTACATTTGGATGAACTTGTTATAGTATCAGGATTCATATAAGAGGAAGGCTATACGATAAGTTATATTCGGTACTAGTTCAGCAATTCACAGTGTGGTTTTTGTTACCTATACCCTAATATAACATGTGCTGTGTTTATAACTGCTATGGGTTGGAACATACATTGGTTTTAATCATATTGTGTACATATTTGTGGTAACTATATGTGGGAATGTGGTTTTAACACTTTCGCTTTATATGTATTAATAAATTATGCACTTTTTGATATCTATCCTAGTAAAATATTTATTTGAGTGAATATAAATATATTCCAGTCTTTTTTTTTGGGGCAATACCACGAGTGCTGATACTTACTCTGATCTAGTAGTATTCAATAGGATGTAGGGCCCTGCCCAAGAGCTTACAGTCTAGAGGAGATGAAGGTGAAACAGATCAGTAGCTGTAACTTGTAACATGTAAGTTGTCAGTGGAGTATAACTAGTGGGTCTGCGATGGGTCAGTAAGAGGGGTAGAAGTGTCCAGGTCCAGTTCTTACGCAAGATTTCTGGAAAATTTTCCAGAATGTCAGTGTACAGTAAATCTAATACATATATTGGCACCTTAAGGGAGGTCCAGTCATGAACTCTTCCCATCCATTCTAAATTAGTTCTATTTATGAGAAATTCCGTTCCATTTTTTCTAATAGGTGGACTGGACTTGGAACAGGTATATGATTGTATATTTTGAGAAATATTCAATTGGATTTTAAGAAATTATAGAATTATTATGGGTGGTTACATCTACATCTAGACATTTTGGAATACACTAGCTGAGAAGGGATACCCACATTGGTAACTATACTAGTTTGATCTGCACTTCCAAATAATTTTATATGTTTAAGTCTGAGGCTACAGTATATCAAAAAACAATTAGTATATATATATGTATGTGCTTGACCACCTGTGTATATAAACAGGAGAAAGCAGCTCCAGTCAATTATTAAGCTATCTAACAAAATGGCAGAGAAAGTGATACGTTTACAGTATATACAATAACATAACAATCTATAGCATGGAGCACCAGGTATAACGCCATATTAATGTATCCATTCCGGCTAACTCAATTTTTATACAGAATCAAACAATTTTTCTCTCAAACTGTTACTCATATGCTGTTTCGTGGTGGATCAGGTGGACCCCCCCCGACCCAATCACTCCAGCATGTGGCATAAATACTTCAATATTTGGAAAAAGAGTCAGTCTCACCGTTTCTAGTTGGTGGTCGTTTGTAGTTGCATTCAAACCCTTTGCAAGGTCCACGAAAGTCACAATATTGAGCAGTAAATGGGGACTGCAGCGACCCAAAATCTACCAACTTTTCTGTGCTTCTGTGCATTTTTTCCATGCACTCATATCGGCTTTTTCACGCTTTGCCATAAGATTATGGGTAAAAAACTCATACCTTATTGATTGTGTCCACTTGTATCCACTTGTGTATGCCTTTTTACGTGCTTCCATGTACTTGTGTGATTTTGACAAACAGACCAAAACTGGTCATTCCATGCATTAGGATATCATAATAGCCCACACAGTGGGGTCTACTTACTGTGATTAACATTATACATTTGCACATTGCAAAGAGCAAACAGAGCTCAAAGTTTCTTATAAAGTTAATAAAGAACAAATCTTTTATTTAACCCTAAGGTGAAATATTTTCACATTTTACAGAACACTCCTACATTTTAATATTCTTGTTTAGAAAGTTGCATTTACCTGCATGTGTTTATTCTGGTCCTTGCAAAAGACAAAGCTTCTAAATGTACCTGTATTCTTAGTATATGATATAGTGAATCACCTGTATGAAGTTCTTGTTTTAGATACACACATCCCATGAAGTCATATGAGATTTCAGGTTCAATCCTCCAGATGTCCTTTAATGTTTACTAAAATGTTAATATTATGTTTCTTACATCCATACTAGCTAAGAAATAAACTACAAAGATTAGTTTACATTTTTGTATGAAAAGCAAATAAATATATAATTGATAAGGGCAGGAGCATTTAAATGTGTTTACACAGAAACTGCACTAAAATCCCTGTTCTGTGTAAGGAAGAGGGAGGATCTCTTTGCTGTTATATGATTGTCAGCTTCTTTTTTGATCTGTTGCGCACTACATGGCATGTGAAGTTTACTGTGTACATTTAGTTGGGTGTCACCGATGTCACCCATGTCCAAGATGACTATACCAACAAATAGGTTTTAAAGACTTTTGCTTATTACATACAGTAATTTATACCCTGTTTGTTGTTCATTGTTTGGAAACGCGCCCAGCATGATGTTTCAACTGCTTCTGCCCACTGCTGACAAATATGTAAAACATTTCTCTAGGAGTGATACATTTATTATCGGATATTTCTCCTGCTCTCTACCACTCAGGTTATTTATATTGCAGCATTATGTACTAGGGCTATAACTTTAAGCAGACGTAATACTCTATGAAATGTACTTATGTATTTAACTGTTATTTACAGTTTATTGTTTGATATACCAGTGTATTGTTTTGTACTATGGTTATCATGTGGTGGTGAATGTATTTTGAGCCTTTATGCTGCTCGCCATTGTTTATATATAGTAAACAATTGTATTTACTTGCTTTACTCCTTTTAGCTAGTGCCCAGGATTGTTTGTGTGTGTCTGCCTGCCTACGGTTAAAATGTACAGAGAAAATGAAATACAATGTTTGCAGACTTAGAAGTAGATGTAAAAAAAATATTGACAGTTGAGGGATCTATCTATCTATGCAGACAGAGAAGTTTGCTGATCATTGATGATCATCTTCGGGAATAATCACAAACTTGGAATATGGGAATTAATCCATTAAATTAAAGTCGATATCCAATAGGAAGAGTCACTTCCCATAGTTTTTCATTATTTATTATTATTTTTATTTTTTATTATTATCATTCTTCCATGGCGCTTCACAGTTGCATTAATATACATGAGGAAAACATACATGTTACATACAAGGGTAGTGCAAGTAATACAAAGTGAAAATAATTCAAGTGCTGGTCCAGCAGCATTCAGTGTGGTAGGTTACAGCATTACTGTGGTACAAAAGGACCTGCCCAAAAGAGCTTATGGTGTAGAGGAGATGGGGATGAAACATAAGGTGAAGCAGATCAGTAGCTGTAACTAAGTTGTCAGTGGAGTATAACTAGCATGTCAACAATGGGTCTGCAAGAGGGGTAGAAGTGTCCAGGTCAGATTGTAACCTTGCCTGAAGAGGTGAGTTTTGAGGTTGTGTTTAAAGAACTGTGATGGTGAGTGATGGTGAGTGATGTATAAAATCAGGAAGGGTGTTCCGGAGCAGAAGGGCAGCACAAGTAAAGTCCTGAATACAGGCGTGGGAAGAGGTGATTAAAGTAGATGAGATGAGAAGATCATTAGCAGATAGAAAGTTACGCTTTGGGTAGTATCTGTTTATCAGATCAGAGACGTATGGGGGGCTGTATTGGAGAGAACCTTGTAGGATAAGGTTAGCGGCTTAAATTGGATCCTTAGTGTAATGGGAAGCCAGTGGAGAGATTGACAGAATTGGGCAGTGTGTGAGAAGCCAAAAGAGAGGTAAATGAGCCTGACAGCAGAGTTAAGGATTGATTGAAAGGGTGCCAGTCTGTTGCTTGGTGGACCGCACCGGAGGGTGTTACAGTAGTCCAGCCGAGAGATGATAAAGGCATGAACTAGAATTTTGGTAGCATTCTGTGAAAGGAAGGGACGAATGCGTGAGATGTTTATGAACTGTAACCAAAAATCGTTAGACAAGGTATTGATGTAGTGTTTAAAGGAAAGTTCTGTGACAAAGGTTACTCCCAGGCATTGCAAGAAAGGTGTTTTGTGAGAATGGTGTGTCATTAATGTTGATTGTAGAGTTAGATAGGGGGGTAGATTGAGAGGGTTGGAAAATTAGATGTTTGGTCTTATACATGTTGCGTTTGATGAAGTGGGAGGACATAAAAGCAGAAATGGTATTTAGGGACCTGGGATGTCAGAGTAATGAGGTTAGGGGCAGAAATGTAAATTTGGATATCATCAGGTGGTAATGGAATCCAAAAGAAATGAGCTGACAAAGCCCAAAGGTGTAAATGGAGAAGAGAAGAGGGCTGAGTACTGAGCCTTGTGGAACAGAGAGTGGTGGAGTTAGAGCCAAATTGTAAAACACTGAACGTCCTTCCTGAGAAGTAGGAGGACAACCAAAAGAGTGCAGAAACCTGGATAACTAGGGGGATAAAATGTGAAGCAGTAAAGGGTGATCCACTGTATCAAAGGCTAAAGAGAGGTCAAGCAGAATAGGGAATAGTGGCCATTAGATTTAGCATTAAGCAGATCGTTAGTAATTTTGGTGTTTCCGTGGAGTGGTTAGGGTGGAAACCAGACTGTAAGTGATCACAGAGGGAATTAGCATAAAAGTGATTAACCAGTTCAACATAGATGTATCGTTCAAGTAGTTTTGATGCAAACGGGAGAAGAGAAGCCAATAAATGGATAGAGCAGATGGATCAAGAGAAGGTTTCTTGAGAATAGGGGAACAATAGCAATAGCAGAGAAGGGCAAGTAAATTAATAAGAGGAATGGAGGGGCTTGAATATGCAGGCAGATTAGACAAGTTAGGGAGGTTTACATTGGATAAACGACGTTTGTGTGGGGATATGATAACCTTATACAAATATATTAATGGGCCATACAATAAACTCTCTGGTGCATTGTTCACTAATAGGTCATATAAGAGGACTCATGGACATCCTTTTAGATTGGAAGAATAGAAGTTTCATCTTCAGGTTAGGAAAGGTTTCTTTACAGTGAGAATGGTGAAACTGTGGAACTGTCTTCCATCAGATGTGGTAATGGCAAGTTCATTGAATAACTTTAAAAAATGGCTTGGATAAGTTTCTAAAACTAAAAAATATTGAGAATTACTGGTATTAATACATATACTGTAGATCTGGTTGAGTCAGGAAGATCTGGTTGAGTCAGGAAGGAATTTCCCCCTCTCCCTCCCCCCCTTTTTTTTTTGCCTTCCTCTGCATCAACTGTTAGGTAGGGCTAAAAAAAAAAAGGAGGGTGAATAAGTTGAACTTGATGGACGTATGTCTTTATTCAACCTCAATTACTATGTTACTATGAGAAACATAAGGAACCAAGAGAGAAGATAAGTATGGAGGTTGAGTAGAGTGAAGGGATTTAAAGGTTAAAAGAAGGGTATTGGATATGATTCTTTTTTTGATGGGAAGCCCCCCTATGGACTGAAGTATCAGGGTTGAGGGTTCTCTTTTTGAAGATAGTGAGATGATTCGAGCTGTTGAGTTTATATAGACTGGAGAAGAGAGAGATGACAGGCCTGGAATCAAAGTTGCAAAATGTTACAGTAGTCAAGACGGGAGATTATAAGGGCTTGCATAAGTATTTTAGTAGAGTATCGAGAGAGAAAAAGGCGAATCTTAGCAATATTGCGAAGGAGGAAACAACATGTCCTAGTGACATTGTTAATGTGATGGAAGGAAAAAGAAGAGTAAAAGATAAATCCAAGGCAGCATGCAGATTCAACTGGGTTAATGACCATATTGTCAATAGAGATGGAGAAGGGTGGCCTAGGTCCTAGTTTGGGGGGGGGGATGATTAATTCCATTTTAGATAGATTGAGTTTAAGGCAGCGGTGCACCATCCAGGAAGAGACAGAGAGAAACATTTAGAGATTTGTGATGTAACTTCAGGGGTTAGTGTGGGGTGGACAAGTAGATTTGGGTATCATCAGGTAGGTGGGAATAAGCGATCTCCCCTCCCTGTGAATAATAGATAAACATTTACTGAACTTCTTCTACTAAGGCATATCTGTTTGCATATTCCCTGATAGCATAGGAAAAAAAAAACATTGCAAAAGTTATGTTTTTATTTGACTGTTCATTAAGGGAACATCAAGTTTATATCCCGTTTAAGCACAGCATTTTAGGAAATTAAGAAATTCATCTGTTCTAAAAACATACTGCTTTCAAGCTGAAAGAATAACATCTTTTAACATCCACCCATATGTCTAACATGCTGTTACTAAAACACAGAGAGGAGATAAAGTTTTCCCTTGTCTAGCATTCTCACAAAACGTGTTCTATAAATTTAGCTCACATTTTTTTAGTAAAGTTGCGTAAATAAGTATATAACAAGATAACTGCTTTTTTTTTTTTTACAAAGAAAGAAAATTTTATGAAACCATAAAGATATCAACACAACAGGTTTTGATGGGTATGTTTTATATTATTCTTACAATATCTGCAAAGTTAACAAGGCTATATTACAATAATGAAAATCTGATAACCTTTGGCGCACTCCGTGTAAAGAAATCGTCATGCAGGTAAAGTAAAATCACTGAATTTTATTTACATATATGAGAACAAACCCCTCCCTCTTTTAAAGGGATTGACCTTTTCCTAAGAAAGAATATAGGAGAACAAGGGGTGGAACGTTTACCAAATCTATTTTGAAAAAAGATAGGAATGATATCAAAAGAGTAAGCTTCTCCACCATTGGGAGATAATTAGATGATTTTTTGGATGGATCCTCTTCTGTTTCTTTATCTTTTTTTTCCAGGAGTACACGGAGAAGTGAAAGGATGTGGAATGTGTTTACTAATGATTTACAATTTGGATATAATGGAAGAAAAAGAAATAGAGGTAATTATAACTCAAGAGAAACATCAGAAGAGGAAAGGGGGGGTTTCTGATTTTAATGATCCACCATCAAACAGAGTGTTTCCTTTAGGATGACCAGTATTCTTAGAGAAATGGCTAGTTTCATATTTTAAAGGGCATGTCCACCCCATTTTAAAAAATTTTCTGTAGTGTAGGGCCCCTTTCCCCAGCCCCAACCGCTATATTGATATTTGCAGAAACTCCCCCGATCATTACTTACCTTGGCTCTCTCCTCCGTGTACTGTCACGGCTCTCTGCTTGCATGAAACTGCAAGCAGGGGGCCAGACCAGCAGCTGCATCTGTGATTGGCTGAGAGGAGAGAGGCAAGGTAAGTAATGATCGGGGGAGTTTCTGCAAATATTAATATAGCGGTTGTGGTTGGGGGAGGGAGCCCTACACTACAGAAAAGGGGATTTATTCTAGGGGGAGGGAGAGAAAAAAGGGAGGGAGATGGAGGGGAGGGCTGCAGTGTGCATGGCAAAATTCTCCCTAAGGAGAGACAGGAGGTAGACTCCTAGATGGACTCTGCCAGGCTCCTGGTGGCCAGTTTTTGGGACACTGCAGGGCAGCCATTTGGAGAAGGGATGTAAGGTAAGGATTTTATTACAATACAGACTGGGTTAAATTATAGTTTTACGAGTGGACATGCCCTTTAATAACATGAGGCTGGGAGGTACCTTCAGTTATAAGAAGGCTATACTTCAGTTTATACTCTGTGAGGAGCCTCTATCCACACCTCTCCCTAACCTATATAGCCAATCAGTATCTTGTGTTTCCAAGTCCTAACCCCATAATGAGTGTAAATTTGCTATGGTAAATGCAAATAAGTGTAATTGTAGCATGTTAATCTGAATCCTGTATAGGGTCTCAGGTTGTCTAATGGTGCTGTTTAGATTGAACTGCACCTTGTGGCAAGATTGCCTAGGTCTGTTCTCAGAGCTGCAGGTTAATACTACTTAGACTGGTAACACATGGTAGTATCATTTGTTATAGCCAAGTATTTGCTATAAGTGAGTGCTTGGCCAGGACAAGTGACTGTTGGTTGTGGTAGTGGTAGTGGCTGTGGCTGACAGAGCACGTGCCCCATAGGGGACCGCATGATATTTACCAACGGACCCGTTCATCTGATTCACTGATCCATGGCACTATCAGTCGGTCGCTGGTGTGTACCCAGCCTTAGACTTTATGGATTATAACTGGCAGGTAGGTGGTATTTGGAAGTGAGAGCAAATTTGGTAAGGTTTATGACTCCTACTGCCTTAAGTGACCCATATAATCCTTCCCTAATCCAAAAGTGTAATAGCTATGATTTAAGGGAAGGGCAGATGAATCACTTGCATGTTCAAACCATTGGATAGGAAGCGCTACAGCACTAAAGTGGGCTTTTAATGTCTGTAAGTTAGGAAAATGGCTTTATTCCAGAATGTATGAAAACTAAATTTTCCAGCATTCTGTGCAGCGAGGGAATGCTAGGAGTTGTAGTTTTTAAATATGTGAAAAGTTAATTAACAAGAAACTAACCGCAAACAGAGAATGCTGGGATTTATAGTTTTCAAATATGTGAAAGGTCCCAAATTTAATACCCCTGCTCTATACCATTAGGCTGTATCACATCTAAACACATGCCTTAGCTATAGGACATTAAGAAGTAACTTACAGCTAATAGAGAATCCTCGGGAATTGTACTTTTCAAACATGTAAAAGGTCCCATTTTAAACACCCCTGCTCTATACCATTAGGCTGAATCAAATCTAGACACATGCCTTAGCCACTGGACACTTAGGGCCATATTTATAAATCTATGGTATCACTATTATTATTTTACGATCATTATCGTTATTTTACGCTCATTTCCTTTATTTTACGTTCATTACCGTTATTTTACGATCGTTATCGTACGATCGTAAAACAACGATAACAAAAGCTATTATGGGTGTAAATTTGCGATAACGATTGTAAAATAACGGTAGCGATCGTAAAATAACGATCGTAAAATAACAAACGTAAAATAGCTCTACAGCACCTATAAATCTGCCAATGACCATTCTGCAATGTACAATATGTTTACATATTGTAATTGCATGTTATTATTATTATGATTCATGTGTTTTATTTTACACATTGTTTTAAAGACACAGCTTAGTTTAAACATGCCTAGTCCACACTAGTGGTATTTATTGCATAGTAATGATTGCACCTGTGATCCATTGCTGTGTCCGAATTGCAGAGCAGTACATTATAATGTGGATGGGTACATTGTAGGAGAACATGCCAATTATTCACAATTGCATGCCCTGTCATTATGCTGAATTGTGCGGTTTAACACAAAATTGGCTTTGTTTATTAACATGATGTTCTACACCTTGCAACTTGTGTTCTCATCTCCACAAAATGTTAGAATATTTGTGTGAGAGAACTTAATTCTCTGACAATATTTGTGAGAGAACTTCAAAATCGAAAAACACATCCCTTAATACTTACAGAACAGAAGTTTAGGTTTCAAGTTTGGAAGGGGTTTTTCCCTGTTAGAACAGTAGAGCTACTAAACTGTCTTCCATTGGAAGTTGCGATGGCAGGTTTATTGGATAGTTTCCAAACAAGCTGTGAGTGTTTCTGACAACAAGGAAAGGAAAACCCCAGACCGAGCAAGCTAGGGGAGGGGGAACATAACCAGGTGGGGCAGGATGAAAGGGGGCAGAGCTACCGCATCGGCTGCAGGCCCTGAAGGTAGGGAACAGGACATTGCCCCCACACACCCAGAAATGGAGGCCTGGTGAGGGTCACCAACCACTGCCAGACCCATACCTTGGCCACAGGCGTCCCCAAAGGGAATTGGGGGACAGGAACCCCAGTAACATCATGGGTGGGCCAGATAGGGATTTAAGGAGTACAACTGAGGATCTGCAGGCCTCAGCAAGCATGGCAGTGGCTGGTAGCGCAAGGTATGCCCCTTCTCTGCCTTTCTCTTTACAGAGAAAGTCAGGAGCAGCTAATCAAGGGACACCACTGACCTCCGGGGTCAGGACGAACAATTACAGCAAAAAATCACTGCAGAGGACTCCCAGGGAACAAGCACCTTTAGACACAGCTCACCCCATGGAACCAGGTAATTACACATATACATCCACACTACAAGGCTAACAAAACTTAGGGGCATATTTATAAAGGATTGTCTTTTTCGCCAAATAATTAGCGCAGCACATCGCAGCGAAAATAGCACCATTTGGGGCTTCGTTACGCCTTATTTATAAAAAAGCAAAAAAAAAACACTTCGCGGCTGAAAAAGACGAACGGGCGCGATAAAGAGCGAAAAGTATCGCAGCGAAAACTTAACGCATCTAAGAAGACTGCATTGTGAAAACCATTTGAAACCAGAAAAGCCCACTAGAAAATGATGTCAAGTTCAAAATGGCCACCTCACATTTACCAAGAAGTCAGCCATGTCTTATTTAGTCAATCTTCTTAGAATTTCTCAATTGGAATACAGTTTTCTTTTGCACTGCACATTCACCTTTCTAATGCGCGTTCGCCTTTATAATGTGCGTTCGCCTTTCTAATGTGCGTTCGCCTTTCTAATGCGCGTTCGCTTTTCCAAGGCATATTCCATTATAATGTGCGTTCGCCTTTCTAATGTGCGTTCGCCTTTCTAATGCGCGTTCGCTTTTCCAAGGCATATTACATTCTAATGCGCGTTCGCCTTTCTAATGTCGCTTTTCCAAGGCATATTACACTCTAATGCGCGATCGCCCTTCTAATGCACGTTCGCTTTTTCAAGGCATATTACCCATTAGAATGCCTTTTCGCTCAAACAATGACTTTTCACCACCTTCAGGGTCGCGCTAATCTTTCGCTCTTTTTAACGCAAAAACCACCTTTCGCTCTTTTATAAATCGCGTTATGCCTTTTTGCTCCTTTTTCGCTAAAATTACCATTGCGAAGTTAGGCGAAAAGGGTTTAGCGATAGCTCGCGGAAACGGTTTTGCCATTCGTTAACGCTACCTTTATAAATAGCGTTAACTGTCTTTTTGGCGAAAACCCATGCGAAAAGCGAATGCGAAAACATTTCGCTACTTTTCGCTCTTTTATAAATATGCCCCTTAGTGATGGCTGGAACAGGGGGAGCCATGGATTTGATAGTATCAACACTTAGGCAAATGCTTTTCCAACTAGAAGGTAATGGCACAGGACAGATATTAAGGGAGGATCAATGGGTAATGACCGGATTAGCCACGGACGTGAGCCAACAGGTAGAAAGGGAAAGCAACCTTCTGGGTGCAATAGCTGACTCAGCAAAGGGACATACCTTAAACAGGAGGTAAAAGAAAAAATATGGAGAAAGGACTATGTAGACATCTTCTACGAGGCTAAAAAAGAAAAAGATGAGCAAAAACACAGCAGCAGGCTAATACCAAGAACCTTTGGTAATTGGCTGCAGGCTTTCACGATTCTAGCTAGTGTAATTGGAGAAAAACACCCAAACAATTGTTCTGTAACTCTGACCCCTGTGCCACAGACAGAGAGGCATGGGGCATGCCTAGTTGTATCCTACTTCTGTAACTGTATTTAAATAGCTTAAGAAAATGTTGTTTTTGGGGGGGTTTGGGCTTCTTACACAGCACATCATGTGACAGTCACTTATTCCCTGGTTTATTTTGACTGTCTTGAGTGTAAAAAGACCCCATCACTTCATAAAAGTCACCCAGAGCATCCAAGCAGATCTAGATATTTGGATACAGTTTTTAGCATCGTTTAATTGCAAGACCTACTGGCAGAACAGCATATCCAGTCAGGAAGAATTGCAGCTCTTCACTGATGCCGCAGGTTCGGTCGGCTTTGGGGCATATTTTCAAGGATGATGGTGTGCAGCCCCATGGTCGGCTGAATGGCGATCATCAACACTGATAAAAAATATAGCCTTCCTAGAGCTGTTTCCCATTCTGGTCGCAGTGGAACTCTGGGGAAAATACCTTGAAAATAAAGCAGTCTTATTTCAGTTAGATATCATGTCAGTGGTACAGGCAATAAATAATAAGTCTGACCTCCTCTTCCAGTAATCGTAATGTAATGTAATTGCGGATGCTTTGTCTCGGTTACAGTTGGACAAATTCCGTCAGCTGCCACCAGCAGCGCAGGAATACGGAAACGTCTGCCCACATCGAATGTGGCGGCTCACTTAGAAGGTATGCAAGAGTGTATCAGGGGATCACTGGCACTAGCAACTTGGAATAGGATATGGAATGAATGGTTTGGGTTAGAACAGGAAGTAGTTTGGTTAAAAAGCGACAAAGACAGATTAGGGTTAACCATAATGTAAATAGTTACATTGTTTGATAAGTGAGTATCTGTTAATCAGGTGGACAAGACACTAGCAGCTTTAAGCTTCATGTTTAAAGCAATGAATTGGGTCGATCACACAAAGAATTTCTTAGTGCGGCAGGCAGTGAAAGGTTTTAGAAGGGGAAAACATACAAAAGACAGCAGAAGATCCATAACATAACCTATATTAGAGGGCATATTTGACCATCTAAGCTCGATAGCAAAGTCACAATTCTGTCTAGCCTTCTCGTTAGCCTTCCATGGGGCGTTCAGAATATCAGAGTTAGTTAGCAACAACAGGGCTTTACAAGGAGGCATACAAGCGCAGGATGTCAAAGCGGATGGGAGGGAGCTTCACGCTGATTTGGAACCCCAAATCAGCAAAAGGTAGTACCCTTAGGATTATGCTACATCAAGTAAGGGGTAGAAAAACATGTCCGCTGAAATGCTTCAGAGACTTTGAAATTATACGCCCACAGCTCAATGGCTCATACTTAATACACAAGGATGGGTCGGCACTGTCCCGGTACCAATTTATAGTGGTTCTTTGATTAGCTTTACTACGGTTAGGACTTTCCCAGACTTTCTCAGAAGGAATATGGCAGTCACTCATTTCGAATAGGGGCCGCGACAGAGGCAGCAAGATGGGGATTGAGTAAGGAGACCATCGGGAAGATAGGAAGATGGGAGTCCAGCCAATTCAGGTCTTATGTAAGACCGTTCCAAATTGAGCAAATCATAGTTTAGTGATGTATATTTTGTTTCCCATTACAGATACGCCGCCAATTGCTGTTTGGGTACTAGGGCATTCCTTTGTATACTGGGTTGAAAGGAGAGTTACGGTGCTGCGGAATGGGGCACAATTAGGGTTCCAGCCAGAAGATGTAACCGTCACTTGGCTGGGAAGCAGGTGACTTACTTGGGAGGAGGTGGTGCCATTCGCCATCAAACAAGCCAAGCTTAGGGGCCAACCTAGGATAATATTGCTACACGCTAGGGGCAACTATGTGGCGTGCTGCCCCATGAGGGTGTTGATAATTTCAATCTGGTCAGAAATCATCCCTAGACAAAAATGGCGGGGGGCAAGGTTGACACAAGCCATAGAGAAAGTCCACATAAAAATCAACAGGTCAGTCTCAAAATTTGTCCAATTGAATGGTGGTATAGCAATTAAACATAACAATTTGGTACAAAATAGCTTTCTTTTCAGCCCAGACGGTGTACACTTAAACAAGGTGGGTTTAGACTTTTTTAACCTCAAGTTACAAGAGGCTTTGGAAAGGGCACTTGGTGTGTACTTGGCATATCGTGCAGGGGTGAGTTGTCAGCCCCCAACGGTATGCTTGGATCCTTGCCAGTCTGCCAAATAGCTAAAAGGCAATTGGAAAACACTGGGTGCAGTCCTGGTCTAACTCCTATGGTGGGTGGCCAGTGGTTATTGGTATGTTCCATTAATTAGTCATGGTGAGGGGAGCTCATGTGGCAGAGTTGTGTGGTTATTGCCTGCCGAGCCAGGTTGTCAGGCTGGCTGGCATCAAGTTCAAATGGAAGGGCGGACTGGCACAGATCTTGACAACTGATTACGCTAACAATTGTTATTTAAGTTGTACAGTTATGTTGATTAACGATATCTGTTCTTGTTTTGAACTATTCAAAAAATTAAGATGTATGACGTGTAATAAAAGTTGTGACCATTATCCAAAGTTACCTGTGTTTGTTGTTATTACAAGGTAAAAGGAAAGAAAGAGGGTGGGGGGAGCGGTGAAGGTTAGAAGGGGTAAGTATAAGGGTAGAAAGGACTTGACCCATGGTCATGTTCCAGGTTGCTAGATAAAGTAGTGTCAGGAAGGAATTTAATTCCCTTTCCTAATTCTGCTGGGGGAGGGGGTTGCCTTCCTCTGGATGAACTGTTAGGCAGGAAATGTGGTTATTGCTGAGTAGTTTGGACATATGTCTTTATTTAAACTCAAATACTATACTATACTACACTACACTATACAATTCTATTACCTTTCCCAATGTTTATCTCTCACTCATTTTTGCTTGCATTTCAGACAAAATGGATCCATTACTTGCAAAAGTAAGAAGACAAATTCCTAAAACACCAAAAACACCAATCAAACTAATCAGCAGATAATGTTCTACCCCTGAGTAGCTTCCACTAGACAGAGCGCCAATTTTTTAGACTCAATTAGCCAACTGTTCAGCATTGGAAAACAAGCAGCCTATAAATGGTCAGTAATAGTGCACTAATACAATGCTATGGAGTTCTTAATAATGGTGGGTGCTGCCATTGATGGCAGAAATGTGGCATTGCCTGGAATGACGAAACTTCTTGCAGTTTTGTACTTCTTGGGCAATGCCCCCTTCTGCATTATTGGCATGAGCTAGCCTACATTTAGTAGGGTACTGAAGCAAGTGCTGAAGGCGACAATGTGTCATTCAAGGAGGCTCATTACCTTCCCATCTACTGGGGCACAATGGCAACAATTAAAATTTTTCGCAAATGATTTTTAAAAATTGCTTTTGCATAATCAATTGCACTCATATTCTGCTTGCACAACCTCACATCAGGGAGGCAGTTTATAGGAAACGGCAATGGTTCCATCCTCTGAATGTGCAGATTACCACCTGTGGATTATGAGTGTAAGATCTGAAATGGAATGCAGTTTCCATGACTCCTATATTCTGTACCAGTCAGCTGTCTACGAACTTTTTCAGAAACAATCTTTTTTAAAGGGCTACAATCTTAAAGGGCTACTATGTGGGTGTCACTGTAGTGTGCTTCCAAATAGATGTTATTTTCGCAACATATCTTTTTAGAATAGTGGTGTGAGGGTATTATTTTAGAGGACAGAAATATCATTGTGCAATCAAGGGCAGCCAGGGGGAATTCACCAGGTGACACATCAGATCAAAATACACAGGTAAGTAAATGGAACACTTTTAGATCATTTTGCAAATTTATTGTAAGTAACATAATATACCAAATATTTACACACCATTTAAGTGCATCATGTACTTTCTCAGTATAAATGGTGGACTTTAAGCTTTGACATCACCAGCACTATAACTCTGACCCCTGTGATACAGACAGAGAGGCATTGGGCATGCCTAGTTGTATCCTACTTCTGTAACTCTATTTAAATAGCTTAAGAAAATATTGTTTTTTTTGGTGGGTTGGACTTCTTACACAGCACATCATGTGATAGTCACTTATTCCCTGGTTTATTTTGACTGTCTTGAGTGTAAATGTTCAAGCCTCTAACTACAGAACCAGAGAACCTAAAGACCTCATTCTTGCCTTTTTGTAAAAAGGTATAAGAAATCTCTTTTAAATATAGGGTACTTATATGGAGTCCACAGTTATACTTTTAAGTAGCTGTTGAAGTGAAGAGTTGATTATTGTTGGACGCTAACTCCCCAAATAAAAAATATGTGTTACTTTGCAATAGCAGAGGTAGAGTGAAGTAGACTCGTGTTGAACATGCACAGAATAATTCTACCCTTTGAACATTTTTCAAATGAGAAGAGTTAACAATATGCTCTTCAATGAGAACATTAGTGTGGTAAAACTAGGGACAGAAGTAGTACAGTATCTTCTGAAAAAGTACAATCAATTTTAGAAGCAAAATCCAACACTTGGGTAGGTGTGTTGTTACTAGTTTAACCAGAGTTAAATGGTCTTTGAATTGTTTGTGTGCTATTTGTATAAATGAACAAATATCACATGTTGTAAAAATTAGAAAGGACATTTTAGTGCCAACATTACCAAATTTTGTAATTTTAGAGGTGTCACTTAAAGTAGATTGATGCTATTAAGGTCTAGTGTTTAAAAATTCAAACATTTCAATATGTGTGTTCAACTTTGTTGAACAAATCAGTAAATAGAGAAAAGAATCATGATTTGCCCAAGGTCTACAAATGATCTTACGAACTACAAATGATCTTACGAACTACTTACTACCTTCTACTAGAAATACCATTTATCCAGATAATTTCATGCCAAATTCTAAAAAAGGTACTTGTCTGTCATCAAATATATATATATATATATATATATATATATAGAGAGAGAGAGAGAGAGAGGCATATCCATAACACCTTTTGCTCAAATTCCAGGACATTTTTTGACTTGTAAAGATGTTCCATTTTTGAAGGGGGAATATATTGGCAAAGTTTGTATATTGGCTTGGAAGATATGGATGAAGGTAAATAAGCAATGATTAGCAGATATGCAAAGCTTTCTCTCAAGTGATATCTTCATTATCTCTAAATCTAGATCATTTCCTGAAGCAACAATGTTCAGCCCATTAGAGGTAAAGACAAGAAAGTCAAGTGAAGACCTCATAATTTAATGGTAACAGGCAGGATAATCATACAAAAATACTAAAGGAAACAATTGGTGAGAAAGTACCTAGATGTTAATAGATACAATTGATGACAAATAATAATTGGAACAAAAACCTAATGTGTAAAGGCATTAAGTAGAAAAAATAGAATAAAACAATATTAAATGGCTAAATGGTATTCTGGGAAAATGCAGTTTAGCTTGGGAAAAAACACAGGGAGTGGTACAGCATCCCACTGTGAACAACCTCCATAGCAGGGGAGGGATTGTAAGGGCTGTGGATTTAAAGAGCAGTACCAAATAAGAGGCATTACTTAACACCACAAACACCATGAGGCCAGGGGCTGAAGCAGTGTGGATGTAACCAGGTTCACCTTATAGCTTCAAGCCATCAAGGTTGTTGCACCTTCCGAGTACTCCTATTTGTCCCAAAGCTTCTCCTCTCAAAAGGTGCCCCAACACCGCTGCCTGAAGGCGTCACCTGCTCTTCGGCAACCACCTCAACAACCACCTCGGCAGTGGCAGCCGCCTCACCAGAAACACCCACCTCAGAAGATGCACCCACCTCAGCAGATGCAACCGCCTCAGCAGATGCAACCACCTCAGCAGTTGCACCCACCTCAGCAGCTGCATCCACCTCAGCAGTTGCACCCAACTCAGCAGATGCGCCTACATCAGCAGATGTTCCCGGTTCAGCAGATGCTCCCACCTCAGCAGTTGCATCTGTGGTCCTCTGACCCCCTGGAGCTCCCTGCATTTCTAACACCACTGCAATTCTTTGGAGACTTACAGACATTAGTTTCAGGGAATTGTCCATGGACCTTACATAGCTCATAAATTCCCCAAAACTACTGGTGTAAAGGCGGTGGAACTCCTCCAAAGCCATTAGCAGTTGTGCAGAAGGCAGTCGAGAAACCGGCTCCGCAGTACCTGCTTGTGGAATCCTTGTTTCTCGACGGGCCCCCCTGGATGAAACAGCAGGCTCCTGGCCAGACCTGGCAGTGGCCTGGTCAGGTCAGATAGTTAATAATGCAGGCACTCAGATTAAGCTTATATTTAGGCTGGATGCTATTGAGAAAAGCAATACATTTTCCTTAAATTATTTTACCAAGCAATAAAGGCAAAAGATGGTCCAAAGCCATTCTCCAAAGCATTGTTGCAGCTATTTTGCACAATGAGAGATAGAGAGAGAGAGAGAGAGAGTAAACACTGTACAAGCAGTGAGCTTTCTTTACTGCCCCTGCTGGTGTAAACCTCCCTTGAAGTTGGCACAGACACACAGGTGGTGGATTAAGGGCTAGGTCCCACTACTGCCTGTCGGAGCGTAATTTGCACTACATTCACTGGTTTGCATGCGTGCATGACTTTTCATGCGTATTGCATGCGTGCCAATAACATAATTTGGTCTGGAACGCATTGCACACGGAGTATCATGCACAGAAAAAAATATGCATGCGCTGCTGTGCATGATAGAGGGACCTAGCCCTTAAGGAAAATTGATCTGTCAGCAGCTGCACAATTGCTAATTTGAGTGCTCCACATTTGTACATGTAGCCACCCAGTAAAGTGGTCATATGATATTATCTGGGAGATTCAATAAAAGTTCTTATTGTTTAAAATGGTTCTAATTTTGCCCTAACCAATCAAATCTTATTTAACATTTGAAAGCTAACATCTGATTGGTTGGGACAAAATTAGCACCATTTTAAACAATAAGAACTTTTATTGAATGACCCTGTATATCTCTGTGAATGAGTATACTGTGTAAGTCACATTGAATGGCTTAAAAATTCAGCCAATCTAAATCAGAATGTCACTTGCAAAATCCAAAAACATAATTGTACGCATGTAACTCATTGGTGTAGCCTAAGCCTAACTCTATTATTGTGACTTTTCTTCACAATCACGTTTCTTAAAGGGGAAGTTCAGTGCAAATTCCTATTCTTTTAACAAAAAATAGCATTTTTTTCGCTTCCTTATAACCTTAACCTGCCCATAAGTGTTTTTTCAGTGCATACATAAATGCATAGAAAATACTAACTTAGGGTGAGGCCACACTGCAACGCACAGGAATCGCGCACAAAATCGCGAGTGTTATCGCACGCGATTGTGTGCGCGATTCTTGCGCGTTTCGCGCTCGCATTCGCGTTTTGCGCACGCGTTTTCGCCTTTTCACGTTATGGACACGCATGCGTTAACGCACCAAAAATGGTGAACGCATGCGTTACCATAACGCGAACGGACGCGCAATCGCATGCGCATCGGAAATCGCGGGAATTTTTGCGTTCCCGCGATTTCCATTTTAGCGAAAATCGCGGGCGCAAACGCGAGCGCGAAACGCGTGCGCAAACGCGTGAAAAACGCGCTAGTGTGGCCTAGCCCTTACTAACTTACTAACTAACTTATTAACTTACCCCTACTAGAGACATTTGCGGTCTAGCCATTGACCCAGCGTCTGGGTTGATTCAGTTGCTCAGTAAAGATGTAACCATGTTTGACCCATCCAACAGCCAATCAGTAGGAATGACAGTTAAGAACATTGCACGTTAATGTGCATTATGGGAAGAAGCATGACTGTTATAGAACCTGAAATGTCCTCTCACTAATGTAAACAGCAGGGAATAGCAAGGAGTATAAATTCAACTGGTTTCTCAGAATGTAAGAGAATATGTTGAATGAATAGTAATGCATAACAAAAATGAAAATTTGAACAAATAATGATATTTTGCACTGAACTTTCCCTTGATCTTTAAGACTTGATCTGTTGTTATGGCTCACACTGCAGTACATTTTGCTCAGTGGTTTAAGATATGTATATAAATTTACCATCCAGAGGTGCCGGTTGGACTACCAACCGAGAACCTTCCACCCTCAAGCAGGGCCACTCACCGATATCTGTCAAAAAAGATATAAATAAATATCACTGTCCAATAAGTCTGTCCAAATTAATATTCCTTTTTTTGAAGTGTTAATTTGTCATACAAGTTTTTACTTTGCCAAAGGAAAAGAAATATAGAAGTGTACATTAGAGTCCTGCGCGAGTCCTGCGTGGGTCTAATTTTCCAGACCAGCACCCGAACAAACCCCAAAAATCCATACCCGCACCCCGCTTTTCTATCCGCTTCATTCCCGCAAACCAACCCGGCAGCTTTCCAACCCAAAACCCCACACGCTTTTAGTGTTTCTTTCTAAAATTTGTACAGGGAAGTTAAAATAAGTCTAAAAGTTAAAATAAATGTTTTATTCATAACTAGAGATGTTTGAAAATCCGAAAACGGACCCATAGAAGTCTATGGGAGAAAAAAATTTGAAAGTTTCTATCAATTTAAAGGGTGAAATAGTAATAGTAGGTTACTGTAAATAACACAGGGATCTGGTGAATGGTCTGGGGAACCCGTAAATATAAGTAAAATTCATTTAAAATCTATCTTTCCTCACGATCGGGCTGTTTTCGAGCTTTCGCGGGCTGTTTTCGAGGGTTACCGAAATCGAACATTACTTTTGAGGGTTACCGATATCACAAATACGAGGGTTACCGAAATCAGCTTGTACATTCGAGGGTTGGCGAAATCGGCACATACATTCGAGGGTTACCGAAACTTTTCGAGGGTTGATGGACTTACGATTTCGAGGGTTACCTGGATTCGTACAATTATCCCCACTTACGATACAATTTTTCGATGGTTACCGAAATCGATCAGTGCTTTCAAGGGTTACCGAAATCGATAACTGTTTTTGAGGGTTGTGGGCACTGTACATTCGGTGATTATCGAAATCGGTGTGCGGTTTTGCGGATTACCGAAAGCGGCCGTTCTGCTTCCGCGGATTACTGAAAGCGGCCGTTCTGCTTTGGAATCTACTTCCTGTTTTCGGCAGCATGTTCCTCTTTGCCCCACTATATAAGAATCTGCATCACAGCCTCACTTTCATCCATAATGCCTAGCATGGAATGGCAGCATTATATGGTGGCCTATCTGGCTAAGAAGAAGTATGATGGGATGCCGGCTGGCACCCCATATTTTAAATTGCGCAAATTGCGCATCATGCGCAGTTTGCAGCGGGAGCTGCAAACTAAATTTGAAGTTTCACAGACCATCTTCCAGCTGCAGAGGAGATGGTCTGACCTGAAGAGGCAGAGGGACAGCTATGTTGCTGACATAGCAAAGAGAGCAGAAGGCAAGTATCACAGTTTAAGACATTTTTTTCTTGCTTTGATATTATATAAAAGTTTATATAAAAATTATCTCATTTATTTCACTTTTTGTAAACCACATAAATAATTGTCAGAGAAACTTTTGTTTTTTTACAAGTTTATATTTGTGTAAAGCACTTCTTATTACTAGTGATGGCCCAGTTCGCAGATCCAAACACGGATTCGCGGCGGATTTACCGCGTTCGCGAACGGCGGATATTGCGGATTTTTCGGTTTTCCCCCTTACAAACTTTTCCGAACCGCGTTTTCGAAAATTTTCAAAATTACGAGGATTTTTCGTATTTTTGAAAATTTTCTATTTTTTTGAAATTTCGCGGATCGCCGAGCCGACCGGAGTTTTGTGAAGTTCGGACATCCTATTATTACCGATAACCACATTGCAAACCACCGCTAACATTAGAGGGACCTTATTAATGTTAGTTAGTGATGGAATGGTGGGGCGTTTAAAAAGCCCACAAAAAGCTGCCGCTACGTCATATTATGTTTTTTTTTTTATATAATCTTACAGAAGAGGAAGATACAGGGACATGTATCCTCCTCTGTTCTCCTCCTCCTCATCTGGCGGCACCACCACCACAAGGCAAGTATCACGGTTTTAGCCATTTTTTTCTACCTTAAGGGTGGCCACAATGCATCGCATTGAAGCGTGCATGCAATTCCAGTGCATGTTCACTATTGTTGATGTGATGTTGTAATTTCCATTGGTGTGCCATTGCAGGAATTTTTGCTTCCGTAATTTCCACAATATTTAAGGGTATGTCCACCCTAAAATGTATTTTTTTATATCCTGCTCCCCCATGTCCCCCAGCCCCAACGGGTATTTTTTATATTCAGAAAGCCCCCCAAACTCTTACTTAACTCTCCTCTTTCCCCGCTGGCTCCCGGCCTTCTGCTTGCAAAATGCAAGCAGAGGGGGACCGGCAGTCGCGTCCGTGATTGGCTGCCGCTCAGCCAATCATGGACGCGACTGCTGGTCCCGCCCCTCTGCTTGCATTTTGCAAGCAGAAGACCGTGTAACGGAGGAAAGAGGAGAGGTAAGTAAGAGTTTGGGGGGCTTTCGAATATAAAAAATACCCGGTTGGGGCTGGGGGACATGGGGGAGCAGGATATTAAAGGGGATTTACACTAGGGGGAGGATAGTAGAACGGGAGGGAGAGGGAGGGAGAGGGAGGGGAGGGGAGGGGGAGGGAGGGGGGAGAAGGGCGCAGTAGGCATGGCAGAATTCTCCGGAGGCCAGGTAGCAGGCGAGCCCTATTGGACTCTGCTAGCCTCTTGGTCGTCAGTTTTTGGGACTTTGGGGGGGGACTACAGGAGAACCAGATGGAGCTGGGATGTGAGGTAAGGATTACACTACACTACATGGTGGGGCCAGTAGTTGGGGGATTATAGTTTTAGGGGTGGACATGCCCTTTAAAATCGCAGATGTAAATGTTTAAAAAACGCGTTAATGTAGCCTAGCACCGTTTGTTATATAAAATGTTTATAAAAATATTATCACTTTATTTACAAAATAATTGTCAAGGAAAGTTTTTGTTTTATAGTTTAAATTTGTGTTAAGCATTCTTATTAGCTATTAATGTAATATGTTAGTTAATGTAACTTAGTGGCGTGTTAAAGAGTGCGGTAAAGCTGTCGCTACCATCATGAATCACCATTAATGTATTTTATTTTTTATATGATCTTACAGAAATGGAAGCTGCCCCCACTGAACTGCCTCCAACCCTAGCCCCACCCACGGTCGATGAAAGGCTGGACAGCATGGAGAGGGCCATGACGGCAATGGCCTGCAAGATGAGACGCATGGAGCGTGACATAAATTTTCTTAAAGAAAAAAAAATTTATTTTTTTTGTAAATAGTTTATTTATATATAATTATATATACAAAAAATGTAAACTTTAAAATGTTGTCTTTAAATTTAGCACACATACATCACACCACACAAGTTTTCATTGTTTAGAGGAAAGTGGGTGATGGGGGTACCATTTTTTACAGCACCACAGAGTACAGGAGCAGGCCCAGTATAGTACAGGAGCAGGCCCAGTGTAGTACAGGAGCAGGCCCAGTGTTAGTACAGGAGCAGGCCCAGTGTAGTACAGGAGCAGGCCTGGTGTAGTTTGTTACCATTGTTGCTGAGACAGGCAGGCTTTGCCTTGGTAGAATGACCCAATGCCTTAAGTAGCAACTCTCCCTCAGGGTTCATAGTGCAAGGGAAAGTGAGTAATGGGTGGGTAGCGGTCCTTTGAAGTGTCACAGGCCCACAGTGTCTTAGCATGTTGGATGAGCCAGGTAGGCAGCCAGATAAGCAAATGTAGACTGTCGGTTTGGACCAGGCAGGTAGAAACATTAGCCACAGAGTAGCTGGTGCGGCGTACAAAATAGTCAGAACAGGTGACACCACAAAGGGTGTAAATATTTGGCATGGGCCAGGCAGGATTGACCTACAGGTAAGAAACATTAGCCACAGAGTAGCTGGTGCAGCTGTATATATGGTCAGAACAGGTGACACCACAAGGGTGTAAACATTTGGCATGGGCCAGGCAGGATTGACCCACAGGTAAGAAACATTAGCCACAGAGAGCTGGTGCGGCTGTATATAATGGTCAGAAAAAGGTGACACCACCAGGGTGTAAACATTTGGCATGGGCCAGGCAGGATTGACCCACAGGTAAGAAACATTAGCCACAGAGTAGCTGGTGCAGCTGTATATAATGATCAGAACAGGTGACACCACAAGGTGTAAACATTTGGCATGGGCCAGGCAGGATTGACCCACAGGTACCAAACATTAGCCACAGAGTAGCTGGGTTTAAAACATTTGGCATGGGCCAGGCAGTATTGACCCACAGGTAAGAAACATTGCACAGAGCAGCTGCCTTAACTAGTGACCATGAAAGATTAGCTTTAGTATAGCTTAGTCAGCATGATATATAGAGCCACACATAACTGACCCTACACTGGAAAAATTAGCCGTTACACAGCTTAAATGAGGTAGAGTGAGGTAGGACTATACATGACCCAACCAAATAGAAAAATTAGCCACTTGCCAGCTGAGCTGGCATTAGCTAGGCCTCAAGCAATACTGCAGTGGGAAGGAGCAGTATGGGTTGCAAGGGCAACAGGCCTTCAGTCACAGACATCAGCAACAGGGATGCTGTAATGAGATGTGATCCACGCCTCATTCATCTTAATGAATGTCAGATGGTCCACATTCTAGTAGAGAAAACGAGTCCTCCTCTCATAACAACACCCCCTGCTGCACTGAAGGCCTCTCCGAAAGGACACTTGATGCGGGGCAGGACAGGACTCAATGGCATCAGGCCAGATGTCAACGCTCGTCACCCAATAGTCCAGTGGATCCTCAGTCTAAAGAGTCTACACCTGCCCTGGATTCGATGCAGTCTGTGACCTGGCGACTGAGGTATTGCCTGTTTGAGCTGCCAGTAGATGGTCCTGGCAACTGCGGCTGGAAGAATAGTCGGAAGTTGGCTGGAGACCGCCTCCAGTACTGCTCCTCCTCTCAGGCACAGGGGGACGTGAGCCCTGTGCATCCCCAACATCAGGTGCTGTCGGTTGCTAGCACTTGGGAAGGAGAACAGAGGTGACGCAACAGCAACACCTCATAGTTTGCATTCTCCCTTCCCTCTGAGATGCGGGGATAACCTCAGACTTTTTACCTTGTAGCGGGGATCTACAAGGGTGGGGCACCCAGTACTGCTCCTTCTCCTTGATGGCCTTGATTCGGGGGTCCTTGCGCAGGCATTGCAACATAAAGGAGCACATCTGACGCAAATTGCCTGCCTCAGAGGACCCCATGTCCTCTGTGTCACTGAGGACTACAGTGTCGGATTCAACCTCTCCCCAACTACGGAGGCATGTGGTACTTGGGAGGGTGGAAGTGTCCCTCTAGAAGAACGCCCCATTTCCACTGGTTCCAGGTCAAAAAAATCCTCCTCCTCCTCATCATCCGATGGCTGCTCTGTTCGGTGATTCCTGGGCTCAGAAAGAGCCATGGTATCGTCATCCTCCTCTCATGTAGCTGCTGCTCTGTGGCTAGTGCCCTGTCAAGGATGCCTCGTAGCGTGTGCTCGAGGAGGAACACCAGAGGGATGGTATCCGAGATGGTGGCATCATCACGGCTTTCCATCCTGGTGGCCTCCTCAAATGGCGCAAGCACACGACAAGCATCCCAAAGCAGCCGCCACTGCCTGGGTAACAGGAAACCCAGGTCCCCAGAGCCTGATCTGTACTGTAATGGTACAAATAGTCCATGATTGCTCGCCTTTGCTGGAGCAGCCTCAGCATCATCATGAGACTAGAGTTCCAGCGGGTGGGGTGTCGCATATCAAGCGGTCTGCGGCAGCTGGTGCTGCTGCTGGAACTCTGACAGACGAGCTGTAGCAGTGTATGACCATGAAGTGGCTCGAACACCTCCTAGCATGCTCAGTACATCCTGCAAGCCAGGGTACTTGCTAAGGAACCGCTGGACAACGAGGTTGAGAACATGGGCCAGGCAAGGAACATGTGTGACTTTGCCCAAGCAAAGGGCAGAGATGATATTAGTGGCATTGTCCACACAGACCTTGCCTATTGAGAGGTGGCGGGGGTCAGGCACATCTCAGCTTGCCCTTGCAGTGCTGCCAGAACTCTGGCCCAGTGTGGTCCCTATCACCAAGGCACAGAAGCTGCAAAACTGCATGGCACCTTCTCACCTGGCAGGAAGAATAGGCTCTAGGGGGGCACAGGGCTGTCAGGGAGGGACTCACCAGATGAGGAGGAGGTGGTGGAGACTGGCATATCACCAATAAGTGTTGGTACCACCATCTCCACACTTGTGCCCCGTGCTAAGTCTCTGCCGGCTAGCAGCGTGACCCACTGGGCTGTTAAAAGACAGATACCTCCCCTGGACATACTTGCTGGACCACGAGTCCATAGTAAGGGGGACACGTTTGCCCACACTGTGGTCCAGGAAGCAGTATATTGCCCTGCAGGTGGCGGTGCATGGCTGGTACTGCCTTCTTGGCAAAGTCATTCGGCCAGGACTTGCATGTGGTGTGCCAATAGCCACAAACTCCCTGAACACTGCCCTCTACCAAGCTGAATGGTAGCAGTGCACCGCCAGAGAAGTTTGCTAAGCAGGCAGTGAGACGCGTGCTTGGGGGTGACTGGGGGATAGCTTCTGTCTCCGCTCCAATAACTGGGGAAGAGAGACCTGCCTTTTAGTGGATGAACAAGCAGTGTGTCAAGGCGCTCTAACACCACCTGCTGGGGCAAAAGCTGTCTCTCCTCCCTAACTTCCACTGGTGAAGCATTGATAAAGCTTGAGGGGGAGGAGTGGTGGCTCCTTGGGCATGAGGAAGGGAACGTGCAGGTGCCTGTACATTCTTTGTATGTTGCTCCTACCGAGCTTGTGGTGCAGCACCATATGCTTCTCATAGATGTCGTGCCCAAGTTAGAGGTGGTCTTCCCACGTCTAACACGTTGCAGGCAAAGACTGCACACTGCAACGTGGCATTACCTGGAGCCAAGGTGAAAAAGTCCCACACTGCTGAGCCACGGCCCACCTTGGAGCAGAGGTCACCTGCTGTTGTGGAGCACTGGCACCAAATGCTAATGGTGTCTGCCTCCACGCGCAGAACTAGGTGCGCTGCTGCTGCCTCTGCCCCTGACCCCAGTCCTGCTTCTGGGTTCAGGCTCGTGCTCTGAGCGCTCTCCCTCAGACACACTCTCCTGCTCCTCCTCTCTCACTTGTGGCACCCATGAACGGTCCGTGACATCATCGTCCACGATCCCCTCCTCATCACTGGAGGCTGTGTCACTAAAATGAGCAGCTTCAGCTGGAACCTCACCCCCTATATTAGTCCCTGGCTGCTATCTCTGGACTGCTGCATGCTAAGCTCAGCCTCCTGCCCCCTGTGCAATGAATACTTTCTTCCTCTGCCACAGGCGTCAGGAAGGACTGGTGTCAGTGCAAAGCTCCTCCTCAACCACACTAGCGCCCACATGGTGTGGGAAAACATTCTCTGATCTTCCTCCGGATCCCCGAAGGTTCGGACCATGTGGTCAAAACTCCTGATAGACAGGATAAGGGTCCATGCCCACAGTAGGAGCCATAGGGGAGGGAGGGTCAGGCACATATCAGTGGTGGCAGCTCGGCTGTCCTGTGCCTGTGAGGAGGTGCCAGTCGACACCTGCCTTCCTTGATCAGGATTGATAGCCCTAGCCCGGCTACCCCAGAACATATCGGGCAGTGTTGCCCTGCCCTGTGAAGGGCCAGGTGGCTCCTGCCAGCAGCAGCAGACTGCATGGGCCCACCTCTGCCCTATCATCACGCGCAGAGGCACTTCTTTCCTCTCCCTGCCTTGTTCTCTTGCCTGCCTGGCATTTTGCTCTCCCTATAATCTGTATGTATATATAATGTATACTGTATACACTAATACAGACAGAGAGAAATAAAACTCGCAAAGCCCTCTAAAAGGACTCACAGAAAATTGTCCAAAGGACTTAAAAGGATGGGTTAGTCCTTAAAAGGACTTTTGGTTTCACAGTAGTCCTTAAAAGGACTTTTGGTTTTATCAATGTGTGAACACAGGGGTGATAGCAGTAAGTGTTAACCAACCACACTGAAATCCCCACAATCAAAGCTCAAGTTCGCTCAAAAACTAAAAAAAATCTCTCCAAACTCAAACAACAATAGCTCTCCAACGAAACTCTCCAACACACTGACAAAATGGGTCTGAAAGGTTGCCTTTTATACCCAGGGGGTTGGCACTACTGTGGTTGGTGAATTTAGGTCATGTGGCAGAGTCATTTCCATAAATTCGATGATTATTGCGTTTTTGATTTCTTTCGAATCATCTATTCGATTCGTAATCATCTACTTTCGATTTCGATAACTATCATTTTCAATAAAAATCGAAAACTCGGAAAATTCGAGTTTCGAAAAATCTGGGAGTTTCGAAAGTTTCGCCGGGACTCGAAACCGCCGGATTTGATTCGAAACTGGGTTCTATTAGAACCCAAAGTACATCCCTATTCAAAACCAAAAATGTTATAGAGACAAACCTACCATGCCACTAAAATATATAACAGGGATCTTCAACTTACAAGCATCCAAATATCTGAAAACTACAACTCCCAGTTCCCTGGATGCCTTCTGATATAGTAAGTGCTGTTGTGGAATGCTGGGAGTTATATTTTCTATCAAATATAGGCCCACATATAGGATATCCTTGGTATATGTACAGTACAATATACACTTTATATCTATATCTCTACTGTGTCCAACTACCTACCCATGGGCCTCTACTGTTCTCTACTACCTAACATGGGGCTCTACTATCCCACACATTCTACCTACCATGGGCTCAGCTCATTTTAAATCTTTATCTGCAACTATTTCTTGTTGATCTGTGACAAAGATACGGAACCAGTAGTATCCAGAAGGTTTAAAAACTACAACTCCCATAATTCTCTCTATAAGCAAGGAATGCTGGGAGTTATAGTTTTCAGATATCTGGGATCTACTGTTTACCTAGCTATAATTTTATAACTATGTCCAGCAGATTATACATTTTAATCTTCACCCACTGTCAAACTTGAATTATGGAGAAGTAAGTTACAAAAGCAGGTACCACAACAGAGAATTATGGGTAGGTAGCAGGTGGAGCTGCAGTGAAATATCTACACCTTTAAATGGGTGTGTAGATATTCATGGTATTTTGAAAACTAAAACTCCCTGCATTCCCTGTTTGCACTTTGCTGTTGTACAATGCTTGGGAATTTTATGTCAATCATCTGGAGGTCCACATACCTGGTGTAGTTCTAGCTGAAACCTCATCAAGTGTTAGATTCTTCTTATCATCACAAACTTTTTAAATATAGGGCCAGTTAACGATCCCTCGGATTGTTGGGGGCCAGACTATTTTTTTTTTTTAAGCATGAACGAATTCCCATGCACCATATATATATCTATTATGCAATACTAAAAGAAAGAACAATTTTAATTTAACCAACATAAACTTACCAGCATTTCAATGGAAATGTGAGCCTGCTTTTGGCTAATGAGTAGTAATATCCGGTTCCATGTTTGTCACTGCCATTTTAACAAGTGATGCAAGTGTGCATCAGTTAGTCTGGATCTGGTTGGAGATTCAGATGTTTCATTCAGGAAAAAGTCTGTTACAGAAACAGGTGCTGCCAAAGATGGTTGCCATTCTGAGTGCATGGTTCCTGAGATTATGATGTATCTCAATGGGGAGAGATGCATAGAAATTAGTGAGGCTGCTTGAATTGAATGTATCTTTCAGGGTGTGACAATTCTGTAATTCAGCCATCCATCTGGTAAATTGAATCTACAATGTCAATATTAACAGAAAATGGGGTCCGGAAAAGCTGTAGTCCTGTTGATGGAGGTGGTGAAGCTCTTTAATCTCACTTGAAACTCCTTTATAGTACTGCATTTCCAGTGACTCCACACATTTATTGTTGGGAATGGAACTGATGGTTTCTCATCCAACAAGGACAAATTTTACTTCAAATGCCTTCACATTTGTATTCTTATCACGTATGAGCTTCCCTTTCCTTGAAGCTGCACATTCAAACTGTTCAGTAGCTCTATTACATCTGTCAGGAAGGGAAGGTGCCATTTCCATTCTGCATCCTTGAGCTTGGTACATCTTTGTTTTTTGAAAGTAGAAACTGTGGAAGTAAGTCAAAAACGTTTCAGAACTCTCCCTCGACTTAGCCAATGGATTTCTGTGTGTACAGAATTTTCATGAGCAACATTCAGCTCAGACAGAAAATACTGAAACTGTCTGTGGTTTAGTGCTCAAACCCCAAGGAAGTTAACACAAAAACACCACAACTTTCTGACAGAGTCCCACTTCATGACTTACAACACAGTGCTTGTTGGTGGATAGGGCAGTGTACAGTTATGGATGTAAATGGTTGTGTTTGTCCATCTCTTGGTTAAGCATGCAACCATCCTTTCATAGATCCCACCATGCTGGAGCACCATCAGTTGTCACACTGGCTAGTTTAGCCCAGTTCAGCTTCAAATCATTCATGGTTTGGTGAACTTTAACCTAAATATCCTCTCCTGTAGTTGTTCCTTTGATACTTTGCAGGGCAGCAAAATCCTCTGTGACTTCAAAATGAACATTTATCCACCAATGAAAATCAAAAGTTGTGGCAGAATCACGAACATCAGTGGTTGTCGGTCGAGTGCCAATGAAAATTTTTTTGTGGACATTTGCAAATTCGATTCAAATTGTCCCCCATTTCTTCAATCCTTCTTGTAATTGTAGTTGCTGAAAGACTGACTATACTAAATAAATCTGCCTTCTCTGGACATATTCTTTGGCAACAGATAGAAGGCATCTCTAACAAATTCTCCCTCTACATATGGTCTGCCAGTGCGTGCTATTAAGCTGGCAACTTGAAAACTTGCTCGCAGTGATGAAATATTATCTGCTTCTGTTTCACAAAAACATTTTGCTGAGATGTCAATCCATGTTTCAGTTTTAATAGTTTGTTTTCTCACTTGTCCAACCAAGCAATCATATTTGTCTTTATGGCGGTTTCGTAGTGCCTACGCAAATAGTATTCTTTAAACACAGCCACTGACTCCTGGCATACCAGGCAAACTGCTCTCTCCTCACATTTCATGAAAAAGATATCGTAGGTCCATTGTTCTTTAATATCCTGCCTCTGAATCAATTTTCTTTTTTTTTTACTAATTGTTTCCTAAGGACAGAGATAACAGGCTGGTAAAATAAGTGTCACACAGGCTAGAAATTACAAAAGTGTCACACAGGCTGGTAATATAAGTGTCGCCACAGGCTAAAAATACCAAATGTGTCACACCAGTTTCACATAGGCTAAAAATCACTAATGGTCACATAGGTGGTAATAAGTGTCACACACAGGCTAATAATCACAAGTGTCACCACAGGCTGGTAATATAAGTGTCACACAGGCTAAAAATCACAGTGTCACACAACTGGTATATAAGTGTCACACACAGGCTTAAAATCACAAATGTGTCACACAGGCTAAAAATCACAAATGTGTCACACAGGCTGGTAATATAAGTGTCACACAGGCTAAAAATCACAAATGTGTTACACAAACTGGTAATATAAGTGTCACACACAGGCTTAAAATCACAAATGTGTCACACAGGCTGGTAATAGTGTCACACACAGGCTAAAAATCACAAAGTGTTACACAAATGGTAATTAAGTGTCACACACAGGTTAAAATCACAAATGTGTCACACAGGCTGGGAATATGTGTCACAACAGGCTAAAAATTACAAAAGTGTCACACAGGCTGGTTAATATAAGTGTCACACAAGTAAAAATTAAAAAAGGTCACACGTGGTAATAAGTGTCCACACAGGTTGTTAATATAAGTGTCACACAGGCTAAAAATCAAAAATGTGTCACACAGGTGTTAATATAAGTGTCACACAGGCTAAAAAATAACAAATGTGTCACACAGGCTGGTAATATAAGTGTCACCACACAGGCTAAAAAACAACCAAATGGTTACAAGGCTTAAAAATAACAAATGTGTCCACAGGCTGGTAATATAAGTGTCACACAGGCTAAAACTCACAAGTGTCCACAGGCTGATAATATATGTGTCACACACAGGCTAAAACCTACCAGGTACTCCAATAGTTAAAGTTCAACATAGCTGTCTGTATTTCTATCTACAATGGTATCCTGTATAAGATTCTAAGTACATTGAGCTGTTGATAACTCAATATTTACCCAGCCAAAAACAGTAAGAGTCTGGGAGCTTTTGATCTACATTTATTTTGCCCTTTATCTGCCATAGTGTAATTTAGTTAAGTTGCTAAACCAACTGCTCATTGTCTTGGATTGATAACATGTATTCTCAACTTCAGATCTCTCTTCATAGACAGGAAAAAAATTGGGGGGGGGAAGACTGGAATTGTTCTACCCAACCAACCTGCAGTTCTCTTACCCCAACCTAACCCACAAACAATTCAAACTAATGGGGTTACCGGAACCGACATGCAAATCGGGGAACCCAGGGTTCCCGAAACCGATGCAGGACTCTAGTGTACATTCCAAAATATATATTGTATGTCTGTCCTCCTCACTATTCACAGCCCTTACAATCTGCCCCATAGACAATTTTTGTCTGCTACGGAGGTGTTTGCCAATGGTAGCCCAAGAGCTTCTCCAATGTTTAGTGAGCTCTCACTGAGCTGCATTTTCCCAATGGGAAAATTTCTAGCGCGCAACCTCGCCTCTTCCCTCTCTGGTGAGTTCCTAAGGAACCCTCCTGAGAGGGACGATGGGCTGAGGCTTCCCCAAGGCGAGCCCGAGGGGGCCCTGCTCCGAGGAATGGGCTCCCCCCCTCCCAACTGGCCCTATCCCTTCCTCCCCCCTACTATCCCTACGGGCTCTATCCCTCCCTCCCCCTACTACTATCCCACTCTCTCTATCCCTCCTGTCCCCTACTACTGTCCCTACTGTCTCTACCTCCCCCCTATTATTCCTACGTCTATACCCCTGTCCCCCTACTACTGTCCCTACTCTCTCTATCACTCCCCCCCTCCTACTACTGTCCACTGGCTCTATCCTCCCCTACATGCTGATTTTCCTTATCCCTATTTCTATCCCGTCCCTACTCCTAGATCTAACCCTGTCCCTACTCCTAACTCTAACTCTGACCCTACTGCTAACTCCAACCCTGTCCCTACTGCAACTTAACCCTGTCCCTACTGCTAACTCTAATCTGTCCCTACTGAACACTACCCCTGTTGCTACTCCTAACTCTACCTCACTGGCCCTGGTCCCCCTCCACTCCTCACCCTGGGCTGAGAAGGTGAAAATTACAGGTGGGGAGACAGAAGGCTCCCCACTCTCAAGGTTAACACCTCTTCACTACCACTGCTTCTCTCCTCCATTTTGCCTCAAAAAAAAATTCTAAAAAGTTGCCTCACAGCTCCCTCACAGGCACTCTGTTTGGCTCCTACAGAAGGAATGAGGTCGCACACCTTGCAGTACCTAAAATGCCACCGGGCCATTTCCTGTTATTTTAAGGAGCCACGGTTATTCTGCGCGTTTATTCTGCAATATCGATCGTTATGTTACGATAACGACAACATAATGATCATTATTTGATTAACGTCACTATAACGATCATTATCTATATTGTAGATTACGATAATAGATCGTAGATAGAAATGATCCGTATGGTGTTGTTATGTAAAATAACGACCATTGTTGTAACGATGATTATTTTTATGATGAATAATGATCGTTATTTACGGCGATTGCTAAAAAATGATACTGATACTTTATACAATATGGCCATAGCCTTAGCCAACAGCCAATTACTGCAAACAGAGAATGCTGGGATTGTAGTTTTCAAACATGTGAAAGTCACAAGTTTAACATCCCTGCTCTATACCATTAGGCTGTATTATATCTAGACACATGCCTTTGCCAGAGGCTATAAATAAGGTACTTTGAATGTCCCCAACCATTCTTTAAGTGAGAAATATGTGTTTTCATGTTACATTATTATATTGTATCTTGACCATCCCTTAGCTGCAGGACATTAAGAAGAAACTTACTGCAAACAGAGAATCCTGGGAATTGTAGTTTTTAAACATGTAAAAAGTCACAAGTTTAACATCCCGATCTATACATTAGGCTTGTATATTCTAGACACATGCCTTTGCAGAGGATATAAATAAGGTACTTTGAATGTCCCAAACCATTTCTTTTAGTGAGAAATATGTGTTTTCATGTTACCATTATGTACGGCCAAATGTATATTATAACATGAGGCTTCGAGGTACCTTTTGTTATAAAAAGGCTCTATTTCATTTTACTCTGTGGGGAGCTTTATGCTCCTCTATCCACACTCTCCCTAAATATATATTCAATCAGTATTTTGTTCTACTAAGTTCCAACCCATAGTACTGTAAATCCGGAACTTTGCTGTGGTAAGTACCAATAAGTACAAACCTAGCATGGATACTTATAGGGTCTTAGAATGAAGTGCACATGTTGCAGGAATGCCTGGGTCTGTTCTCAGACCTGCAGGTGTATTCCACTTAGACCCTCTAGATCTAGCTGGCAGATAGATAGAATAGGTAAGGTTAGGGATATGTGTATGTTTGTTCAAGTAATATGGTGTGATTGCTTGGTGTTTTTTGGACCTTTTGGGTAATTTATTTGGGGCCCCTGAATGTTCCTGGTGGTTACCCAGGGCACTGTGATCTACACATAGCAAAATATGTACACATAATTTCCACTGTCACTTTTGTAGACATATATATATATATATATATATTATATATATATATATATATTTTTTTTTTTATATACTAGCAAAAGTGTGACGTTGGTGACACAGTGGGTTTTTTATGTGTTAATTTTATATAGTTTAATTTGCTGGAGTGTTAGTTATATATATTTATTAAAATATATTAATATATATAAGTGTAAGCTACCCGCCTTACAAAGCCCTCCATTAGGGTAGGTCCTATCTAAGAATTACATATTTTAAGTAATAATGCTGTTATTTTTGTAGTGTAATTATTATGTTTAAGATACGTTTTTACCTAATGATAACTTACCCGCGGCACTTGGAGCCTTTCCCGGTAGTTAGTCCTTCCAGGGGTAGTTTGCGGTTGTCCCGGCCGAAAACCAGGCTCCCAGGCCCCGCCGCGAGTGTTGGGAGGCTCCACGGGGTTCCCGCGGCACTTGGAGCCCTTCCCGGTAGTTCTGTTCTCCAGGGGTAGTTTGCGGTTGTCCGCGGCCGAAAAACCAGGCTCCAGGCCCGCCGCGAGTGTTGGGAGGCTCCACGGGACTATCCCGCCGCACTGGAGCTCTTCCGGTAGTTCCAACTTCCAGGGGGGGTGTTGCAGTTGATCGCGGCGGAAAACCAGGCCCCAGGCCCGCCGTGAGTGTTGGGAGGCTCCGCGCACTTGGAGCGCTTTCCCGGTAGTCTGTCTTCCAGGGGGTATTTGCAGTGTTCGCGGCCAAAAACCAGGCTCCCAGGCCCTGACGGAGTGTTGGGAGGCTCGCGGGGCTTTTCATCGGCACTTGGAGCCCAGACACAGGTGCTGTCAAGTTGTATACATACAATACTGTACACATTAACTCCCTACTCCAGCTAATCCCAGGGCTCTCAAGCAGGAACAGGCAGCGTCTCAATACCTAGCAACAACAGGGATCGCCCACCATTTCTATAGGCAATGCCATCTCTCCCAGTTAACGAAACACTATTGGTTTTTACCTGGATTACGACCAATGTGGAAGGGCTTTGTTAGAGCTGTACTTTACCACAATGTGGCAGGAGGAACCTGGTGCTTGTTTAATATGGGGTATTCCTATTGGCTGCTAGAATACAAGTCGGCCACTATTACAGTAATGGACAATTTATAATAATTGTACTAACCTGAGGAAGTGATCATTGTGAGCACTGCTGCTAACAGAATAGGAGAAAGAGACAGAAAAATTGACAGAGAGAGACAGACAGAAAGAGAGAGAGAGACAGACAGAGAGAGAGACAGACAGAGGGAGAGACAGAGGGGAGAGAGGAGAGACAGAGAGAGAGACAGAGGGAGAGACAGAGGGAGAGACAGAGAGAACAGACAGAGAGAGAGAGACAGACAGAGAGAGAGAGACAGAGAGTGTCGTTTGGCCACGCCCCCCGCTTCCACTACACATTGCATCAGGATGTGAAGCACTCTCCCACAATGCAATAAAGCTGGATATCATCTACAATTACTGGGAAAGCAAACTTTCTTTGATTGGCCATTAACTCGCACATGCTCAGTAAGTCTCTCCCACAATGCAATACAGCTGGATATCATCTAAACTTACTGGGAAAGCAAACTTTCTTTTGATTGGCCATTAACTCGCACATGCTCAGTAAGTCTCTCCCACAATGCAATACAGCTGGATATCATTACAATTACTGGGAAAGCAAACTTTCTTTTGATTGGCCATTAATGCACATCTCAGTAAGTCTCTCCACAATGCAATACAGCTGGAATCATCTACAATTAGGGAAAGCAAACTTTCTTTTGATTGGCCATTAACTCGCACATGCTCAGTAAGTCTCTCCCCAATGCAATAAGATGGATATCATGTACACTTACGGGAAAGCAAACTTTCTTTTGATTGGCCATTAACTCGCCACATGCTCAGTAAGTCTCTACCACAAGCAAAGCTAAAGGATGTTACTGTAAAGGAGCATGCGTCAGGATGTGATGTAGTGCTACAGCAACTACCAGAAGCACACTATTGGATAATAAGGACAATAAGAATGGCAGCAAACTTCCATGCAGAATTTAATAAAATTTGAGAGTCTATAGCTCCCATTTTGACCAGTCCATTCAAACGTGGGGGGTTCTGTAGGTTAGTACTTTTATTTTTTTATTTCATATGCCATTTAAACACTGTTACACATTATATAATTTTATTTTGTACATATTAATAAACTATTCATGTTATACATTTTACATTACTTTACTGCATAATATATTTTAGCCCTACCAACCTACATAGTACAGTCTAAAAACTCAATGCAATCTCCACAAAATGGAAAATTTTAATAAAGGGAAGGATATATATATAATATATAGTGTTCCAATACAAGCTGCACTCAGCTCGGCGATTCCACTTTCAGACCGGGTGCTATCCGAAGGGTCAGGATACATGAAGAATGAATGCAAGCCAATGCTTTCGGCATCGTCAGGATAGGACAAATGCATTGCAAGTCAAATGCTTGACGTTTTTATAGCAAATAATAAGTCAAGTTTTACTTTTAAAGAAATCCGTGGAGGTGCGACAATATATACAGAATATATTAACTATACTAGCCACAGTGTTAATATACATTTGTGGATCCCAGTATTGGAAAAAGAGTCTCCTAAGAATCTGATATAGCTTGTTATGGATGAAAGACAAAACGTCTGTCCCTCATTGTTGATGTTTAATCAATAAAATGATAATATATCAGTGGACTCTTTGAGAAAGTCCCCAAAGACATGGAAGGTTGAAAACCATTAGCCTAAAGAATGACACCCTCATGTGAATAGCTACATATTACAACTCATTCAATCTAAAAAAAATTACTGCATAATTTAATTAGTTGATTCAATCAGATCTCTATTGATTGTATTTCACCTCCAATTTAACTCTTGTTGTCAAATAACAGTCTTAAGCAATGTTAAATTTAGATTATTAGGCATGTTAAAAACATGATCGTCTTTGGAAGAACAAACAAATCAAAAAAAGTAGCCAGATTGTGTTTAACAACCCCCACCCCCCCATCTCAGTATAGGTCTCCTGTAAATATTCAATGTTACAACCAATATTTTTTCATATCTTAGTTATTAAAAAAAGAAAATGATTTTATACGCATAAGAATATATTGTGGATTTATATAGGTCCGCTCTTTCCGTGGGCTTTCAATTACATTTATAAATTCACATTAGGCCCTGTCCGAAGAGCTTACAATCTAAGCACATTATTGGCATAAAACCTATACTCAGATGTTCTTATTTGTGGGGCAAAGGGGTGGCCTGGAGGAAACCCACACAAGACGGGGAGAAACTACCAAACTCCTTGCAGATGTGTCAAGGGTGGGAATTAGGAATTCAGCGCTGTAAAGCACCGCATGACACGTGTGCCCTAAGTTCGGACATCTCTACTTATTACCGATAACCACATTGCAAACCACCGCTAACATTAGAGGGACCTTATTAATGTTAGTTAGTGAGTGAACTGGTGGGGCGTTAAAAAGCCCAACAAAGCTGCCGCTACCGTCATATTAATTGTTTTTTTTTATATAATCTTACAGAAGAGGAAGATACAGGGACATGTATCCTCCTCCTGCTTCTCCTCCTCCTCATCTGGCGGCACCACCACCACAAGGCAAGTATCACGGTTTTAGCCATTTTTTTCTACCTTAAGGCTGAGGCCACAATGCATCGCATTGAAGCGTGCATGCAATTCCAGTGCATTGTCTCATATTGTTGATGTGATGTTGATAATTTCCATTATGGATGTGCCATTGCAGGAATTTTTGCATTCCCGTAATTTCCACAATATTTAAAGGGTATGTCCACCCTTAAAAGGGTATGTTTTTATATCTGCTCCCCATGTCCCCAGCCCCAACCGGGTATTTTTTAATTCAGAAAGCCCCCCAAACTCTTACTTACCTCTCTCTTTCCCCGCTGCGCTCCCGGCCTTGCTTGCAAAATGCAAGCAGAGGGGGGGACCGGCAGTCGCGTCCGTGATTGGCTGCCGCTCAGCCAATCATGGACGCGACTGCTGGTCCCGCCCCTTGCTTGCATTTTGCAAGCAGAAGACCGTGTACGGGAGGAAAGAGGAGAGGTAAGTAAGAGTTTGGGGGGCTTTCTGAATATAAAAAAATACCCGGTTGGGGCTGGGGGACATGGGGGAGCAGGATATTAAAGGGGATTTACACTAGGGGGAGGGATAGTAGAACGGGAGGGAGAGGGAGGGAGAGGGAGGGGGAGGGAGGGGGAGGGAGGGGGAGAAGGGCTGCAGTAGGCATGGCAGAATTCTCCGGAGGCCAGGTAGCAGGCAGAGCCCTATATGGACTCTGCTAGCCTCTTGGTCGTCAGTTTTTGGGACTTTGGGGGGGGACTACAGGAGAACCAGAGGAGCTGGGATGTGAGGTAAGGATTACACTACACTACATGGTGGGGCCAGTAGTTGGGGGGATTATAGTTTTAGGGGTGGACATGCCCTTTAAAATCGCAGATGTAAATGTTTAAAAAACGCGTTAATGTAGCCTAGCACCGTTTGTTATATAAAATGTTTATATAAAATATTATCACTTTTATTTACATAAATAATTGTCAAGGAAAGTTTTTGTTTTATAGTTTAAATTTGTGTAAAGCACTTCTTATTAGCTATTAATGTTAATATGTTAGTTAATGTAACTTAGTGGCGTGTTAACGAGTGCGGTAAAGCTGTCGCTACCATCATGAATCACCATTAATGTATTTTATTTTTTATATGATCTTACAGAAATGGAAGCTGCCCCCACTGAACTGCCTCCAACCCTAGCCCCACCCACGGTCGATGAAAGGCTGGACAGCATGGAGAGGGCCATGACGGCAATGGCCTGCAAGATGAGACGCATGGAGCGTGACATAAATTTTCTTAAAAGAAAAAAATTTATTTTTTTTTGTAAATAGTTTATTTATATATATATATTATATATACTAAAAAAATGTAAACTTTAAAAATGTTGTCTTTATAATTTACTGCACACATACATCACACCACACACAGTTTTCATTGTTTAGAGGAAAGTGGGTGATGGGGTACCATTTTTTACAGCACCACAGAGTACAGGAGCAGGCCCAGTGTAGTACAGGAGCAGGCCCAGTGTAGTACAGGAGCAGGCCCAGTGTAGTACAGGAGCAGGCCCAGTGTAGTACAGGAGCAGGCCTGGTGTAGTTTGTTACCATTGTTGCTGAGACAGGCAGGCTTTGCCTTGGTAGAATGACCCAATGCCTTAAGTAGCAACTCTCCCTCAGGGTATTCATAGTGCAAGGGAAAGTGAGTAATGGGGTAGCGGTCCTTTGAAGTGTCACAGGCCCACAGTGTCTTAGCATTGTGGATGAGCCAGGTAGGCAGCCAGATAAGCAAATGTAGACTGTCGGTTTGGACCAGGCAGGTAGAAACATTAGCCACAGAGTAGCTGGTGCGGCTGTACAAAATAGTCAGAACAGGTGACACCACAAGGGTGTAAATATTTGGCATGGGCCAGGCAGGATTGACCTACAGGTAAGAAACATTAGCCACAGAGTAGCTGGTGCAGCTGTATATATGGTCAGAACAGGTGACACACAAGGGTTGTAAACATTTGGCATGGGCCAGGCAGGATTGACCCACAGGTAAGAAACATTAGCCACAGAGTAGCTGGTGCGGCTGTATATAATGGTCAGAACAGGTGACACCACAAGGGTGTAAACATTTGGCATGGGCCAGGCAGGATTGACCCACAGGTAAGAAACATTAGCCACAGAGTAGCTGGTGCAGCTGTATATATGATCAAACATTTGACACAAAAGGGTGTAAAACATTTGGCATGGGCCAGGCATGATTGACCCAACAGGTACCAACATTAGCCACAGAGTAGCTGGGTTTAAAACATTTGGCATGGGCCAGGCAGTATTGACCCACAGGTAAGAAACATTAGCCACAGAGCAGCTGCTCTTAACTTAGTGACCATGAAAGATTAGCTTTAGTATAGCTTAGTCAGCCATGATAATAGAGCCACACATAACTGACCCTACACTGGAAAAATTAGCCGTTACACAGCTTAAATGAGGTAGAGTGAGGTAGGACTATACATGACCCAACCAAATAGAAAAATTAGCCACTTGCCAGCTGAGCTGGCATTAGCTAGGCCTCAAGCAATACTGCAGTGGGAAGGAGCAGTATGGGTTGCAAGGGGCAACAGGCCTTCAGTCACAGACATCAGCAACAGGGATGCTGTACTGAGATGTGATCCACGCCTCATTCATCTTAATGAATGTCAGATGGTCCACATTCTCAGTAGAGAAACGAGTCCTCCTCTCCATAACAACACCCCCTGCTGCACTGAAGGTCCTCTCCGAAAGGACACTTGATGCGGGGCAGGACAGGACCTCAATGGCATCAGGCCAGATGTCAAGCCTCGTCACCCAATAGTCCAGTGGATCCTCAGTCTCTAAAGAGTCTACACCTGCCCTGGATTTGATGCAGTCTGTGACCTGGCGACTGAGGTATTGCCTGTTTGAGCTGCCAGTAGATGGTCCTGGCAACTGCGGCTGGAAGAATAGTCGGAAGTTGGCTGCGAGACCGCCTCCAGTACTGCTCCTCCTCTCAGGCACAGGGGGACGTGAGCCCTGTGCATCCCCAACATCAGGTGCTGTCGGTCTGCTAGCACTTGGGAAGGCAGAACAGAGGTGACGCAACAGCAACACCTCATAGTTCTGCATTCTCCCTTCCCTCTGAGATGCGGGGATAACCTCAGACTTTTTACCCTTGTAGCGGGGATCTACAAGGGTGGCCACCCAGTACTGCTCCTTCTCCTTGATGGCCTTGATTCGGGGGTCCTTGCGCAGGCATTGCAACATAAAGGAGCACATCTGACGCAAATTGCCTGCCTCAGAGGACCCCATGTCCTCTGTGTCACTGAGGACTACAGTGTCGGATTCAACCTCTCCCCAACTACGGATGACATGTGGTACTTGGGAGGGTGGAAGTGTCCCTCTAGAAGAACGCCCCATTTCCACTGGTTCCAGGTCAACAAAATCCTCCTCCTCCTCATCATCAGATGGCTGCTCTGTTCGGTGATCCCTGGGCTCAGAAAGAGCCATGGTATCGTCATCCTCCTCTTCATGTAGCTGCTGCTCTGTGGCTAGTGCCCTGTCAAGGATGCCTCGTAGCGTGTGCTCGAGGAGGAACACCAGAGGGATGGTATCCGAGATGGTGGCATCATCACGGCTTACCATCCTGGTGGCCTCCTCAAATGGCGCAAGCACACGACAAGCATCCCAAAGCAGCCGCCACTGCCTGGGTAACAGGAAACCCAGGTCCCCAGAGCCTGATCTTGTACTGTAATGGTACAAATAGTCCATGATTGCTCGCCTTTGCTGGAGCAGCCTCAGCATCATCATGAGACTAGAGTTCCAGCGGGTGGGGGTGTCGCATATCAAGCGGTTCTGCGGCAGCTGGTGCTGCTGCTGGAACTCTGACAGACGAGCTGTAGCAGTGTATGACCATCTGAAGTGGCTCGACACCCTCCTAGCATGCCTCAGTACATCCTGCAAGCCAGGGTACTTGCTAAGGAACCGCTGGACAACGAGGTTGAGAACATGGGCCAGGCAAGGAACATGTGTGACTTTGCCCAAGCAAAGGGCAGAGATGATATTAGTGGCATTGTCACACACGACCTTGCCTATTGAGAGGTGGCGGGGGGTCAGCCACCTCTCAGCTTGCCCTTGCAGTGCTGCCAGCAACTCTGGCCCAGTGTGGCTCCTATCACCAAGGCACAGAAGCTGCAAAACTGCATGGCACCTTCTCACCTGGCAGGAAGAATAGGCTCTAGGGGGGCACAGGGCTGTCCGAGAGGAGGACTCACCAGATGAGGAGGAGGTGGTGGAGACTGGCATATCACCAATACGTGTTGGTACCACCATCTCCACACTTGTGCCCCGTGCTACGTCTCTGCCGGCTAGCAGCGTGACCCACTGGGCTGTTAAAGACAGATACCGCCCCTGGCCATACTTGCTGGACCACGAGTCCATAGTAAGGTGGACACGTTTGCCCACACTGTGGTCCAGCGAAGCAGCTATATTGCCCTGCAGGTGGTCGTGCATGGCTGGTACTGCCTTCTTGGCAAAGTCATTTCGGCCAGGGACTTGCCACTGTGGTGTGCCAATAGCCACAAACTCCCTGAACACTGCACTCTACCAAGCTGAATGGTAGCAGCTGCACCGCCAGAAGTTTTGCTAAGCAGGCAGTGAGACGCTGTGCTTGGGGGTGACTGGGGGATAGCTTCTGTCTCCGCTCCAATAACTGGGGAAGAGAGACCTGCCTTTTAGTGGATGAACAAGCAGCTGTGTCAAGGCGCCTCTTAACACCACCTGCTGGGGCCAAAGGCTGTCTCTCCTCCCTAACTTCCACTGGTGAAGCATCTGATAAAGCTTGAGGGGGAGGAGTGGTGGCTCCTTGGGCATGAGGAAGGGAACGTGCAGGTGCCTGTACATTCTTTGTATGTTGCTCCTACCGAGCTCTGTGGTGCAGCACCATATGCTTCCTCATAGATGTCGTGCCCAAGTTAGAGGTGGTCTTCCCACGTCTAACACGTTGCAGGCAAAGACTGCACACTGTAACTGTGGCATTACCTGGAGCCAAGGTGAAAAAGTCCCACACTGCTGAGCCACTGGCCCACCTTGGAGCAGAGGTCACCTGCTGTTGTGGAGCACTGGCACCAAATGCTAATGGTGTCCTGCCTCCACGCGCAGAACTAGGTGCGCTGCTGCTGCCTCTGCCCCTGACCCCAGTCCTGCTTCTGGGTTCAGGCTCGTGCTCTGAGCGCTCTCCCTCAGACACACTCTCCTGCTCCTCCTCTCTCACTTGTGGCACCCATGAACGGTCCGTGACATCATCGTCCACGATCCCCTCCTCATCACTGGAGGCTGTGTCACTAAAATGAGCAGCTTCAGCTGGAACCTCACCCCCTATATTAGTTCCCTGGCTGCTATCTCTGGACTGCTGCATGCTAAGCTCAGCCTCCTGTCCCCCTGTGCACTGAACACTTTCTTCCTCTGCCACAGGCGTCAGGAAGGACTGTGTGTCAGTGCAAAGCTCCTCCTCAACCACACTAGCGCCACACATGGTGTGGGAAAACATTTCCTCTGATCTTCCTCCGGATCCCCGAAGGTTCGGACCATGTGGTCAATAAACTCCTGATAGACAGGATAAGGGTCCATGCCCACAGTAGGAGCCATAGGGGAGGGAGGGTCAGGCACATTATCAGTGGTGGCAGCTCGGCTGTCCTGTGCCTGTGAGGAGGTGGAAGGGGAAGGCTGGGTAATCCAGTCGACTACCTGCCTTCCTTGATCAGGATTGATAGCCCTAGCCCGGCTACCCCAGAACATATCGGGCAGTGTTGCCCTGCCCTGTGAAGGGCCAGGTGGCTCCTGCCCAGCAGCAGCAGACTGCATGGGCCCACCTCTGCCTCTATCATCACGCGCAGAGGCACTTCTTCCTCTTCCTCTGCCTTGTTCTCTTGCCCTGCCTGGCATTTTGCTCTCCCTATATATCTGTATGTATATATAATGTATACTGTATACACTAATACAGACAGAGAGAAATAAAACTCGCAAAGCCCTCTAAAAGGACTCACAGAAAATTGTCCAAAGGACTTAAAAGGATGGGTTAGTCCTTAAAAGGACTTTTGGTTTCACAGTAGTCCTTAAAAGGACTTTTGGTTTTATCAATGTGTGAACACAGGGGTGATAGCAGTAAGTGTTAACCAACCACACTGAAATCCACACAATCAAAGCTCAAGTTCGCTCAAAAAACTAAAAAAATCTCTCCAAACTCCAACACAATCAGCTCTCCAACGAAACTCTCCAACACACTGACAAAATGGTGTCTGAAAGGTCGCCTTTTATACCCAGGGGGTTGGCACTACTGTGGTTGGTGAATTTAGGTCATGTGGCAGAGTCATTTCCATAAATTCGATGATTATTGCGTTTTTGATTTCATTTTCGATAATCATCTACTTTCGATTTCGATAATCATCTACTTTCGATTTCGATAACTATCGAATTTTCAATAAAAATCGAAAACTCGGAAAATTCGAGTTTCGAAAAATCTGGGAGTTTCGAAAGTTTCACCGGGACTTCGAAACCGCCGGATTTGATTCGAAACTGGGTTCTATTAGAACCCAAAGTACATCCCTATTCAAAACCAAAAATGTTCATAGAGACAAACCTACCATGCCACTAAAATATATAACAGGGATCTTCAACTTACAAGCATCCAAATATCTGAAAACTACAACTCCCAGTATTCCCTGGATGCCTTCTGATATAGTAAGTGCTGTAGTGGAATGCTGGGAGTTATATTTTTCTAACAAATATAGGCCCACATATAGGATATCCTTGGTATATGTACAGTACAATATACACTTTATATTCTATATCTCTACTGTGTCCAACTACCTACCCATGGGCCTCTACTGTTCTCTACTACCTACCCATGGGCCTCTACTATCCCACACTTCTACCTACCCATGGGCCTCAGCTCATTTTAAATCTTTATCTGCAACTATTTTCTTGTTGATCTGTGACAAAGATACGGAACCAGTAGTTATCCAGAAGGTTTAAAAACTACAACTCCCATAATTCTCTCTATAGGCAAGGAATGCTGGGAGTTATAGTTTTCAGATATCTGGAGATCTACTGTTTACCTAGCTATAATTTTATAACTATGTCCAGCAGATTATACATTTTAATCTTCACCCACTGTCTAAACTTGAATTATGGGAGACAGTAAAGTTACAATAAGCAGGTACCACAACAGAGAATTATGGGTAGGTAGCAGGTGGAGCTGCAGTGAAATATCTACACCTTTAAATGGGTGTAGATATTCATGGTATTTTGAAAACTACAACTCCCTGCATTCCCTGTTTGCACTTTGCTGTTGTACAATGCTTGGGAATTTTAAATGTCAATCATCTGGAGGTCCACATACCTGGTGTAGTTCTAGCTGAACCTCATCAAGTGTTAGATTCTTCTTATCATCACAAACTTTTTAAATATAGGGCCAGTTAACGATCCCTCGGATTGTTGGGGGCCAGACTATTTTTTTTTTTTAAGCATGAACGAATTCCCATGCACACTATATATATCTTATTATGCAATACTTAAAAGAAAGAACAATTTTAATTTTTAACCAACATAAACTTACCAGCATTTCAATGGGAACTGTGAGCCTGCTTTTGGCTAATGAGATAGTCAATATCCGGTTCCATGTTTGTCACTGCCAGTTTTAACAAGTGATGCAAGTGTGCATCAGTTAGTCTGGATCTGGTTGGAGATTTCAGATGTTTCATTCAGGAAAAAGTCTGTTCACAGAAACAGGTGCTGCCAAAGATGGTTGCCATTCTGAGTGCATGGTTCCTGAGATTATGATGTATCTCAATGGGGAGAGATGCATAGAAATTAGTGAGGCTGCTTGAATTGAATGTATCTTTCAGGGTGTGACAATTCTGTAATTCAGCCAGTTCCATCTGGTAAATTGAATCTACAATGTCAATATTAACAGAAAATGGGTTCCGGAAAAGCTGTATGTCCTGTTGATGGAGGTGAAGCTCTTTAAATCTCACTTGAAACTCCTTTAATAGTACTGCATTTCCAGTGACTCCACACATTTATTGTTTGGGAATGGAACTGATGGTTTCTCATCCAACAAGGACAAATTTTACTTCAAATGCCTTCACATTTGTATTCTTATCACGTATGAGCTTCCCCTTTCCTTGAAGCTGCACATTCAAACTGTTCAGTAGCTCTATTACATCTGTCAGGAAGGGAAGGTGCCATTTCCATTCTGCATCTTTGAGCTCTGGTACATCTTTGTTTTTTGAAAGTAGAAACCTGTGGAAGTAAGTCATAAAAACGTTTCAGAACTCTCCCTCGACTTAGCCAATGGATTTCTGTGTGTTACAGAATTTCTTCATGAGCAACATTCAGCTCAGACAGAAATTACTGAAACTGTCTGTGGTTTAGTGCTCAAACCCCAAGGAAGTTAACACAAAACACCACAACTTTCTTGACAGAGTCCCACTTCAGTGACTTACAACACAGTGCTTGTTGGTGGATAGGGCAGTGTACAGTTATTGGATGTAAATGGTTGTGTTTGTCCATCTCTTGGTTAATGCATGCAACCACTCCTTTCATAGATCCCACCATGCTAGGAGCACCATCAGTTGTCACACTGGCTAGTTTAGCCCAGTGCAGCTTCAAATCATTCATGGTTTGGTGAACTTTATCATAAATATCCTCTCCTGTAGTTGTTCCTTTGATACTTTGCAGGGCAGCAAACTCCTCTGTGACTTCAAACTGAACATTTGTCCCACCAATGAAAATCAAAAGTTGTGCAGAATCACGAACATCAGTGGTTTCGTCGAGTGCCAATGAAAATTTTTTTGTGGACATTTGCAAATTCTGATTCAAATTGTCCCCCATTTCTTCAATCCTTCTTGTAATTGTAGTTGCTGAAAGACTGACTATACTAAATAAATCTGCCTTCTCTGGACACATTTCTTTGGCAACAGATAGAAGGCATTCTCTAACAAATTCTCCCTCTATATATGGTCTGCCAGTGCGTGCTATTAGCTTGGCAACTTGAAAACTTGCTCGCAGTGATGAAATATTTATCTGCTTCTGTTTCACAAAAACATTTTGCTGAGATGTCAATCCATGTTTCAGTTTTAATAGTTTGTCTTTTCTCACTTGTCCAACCAAGCAATCATATTTGTCTTTATGGCGAGTTTCGTAGTGCCTACGCAAATAGTATTCTTTAAACACAGCCACTGACTCCTGGCATACCAGGCAAACTGCTCTCTCCTCACATTTCATGAAAAAGTAATCGTAGGTCCATTGTTCTTTAAATATCCTGCACTCTGAATCAATTTTTCTTTTTTTTTTTACATAATTGTTTCCTAAGGACAGAGATATACAGGCTGGTAAAATAAGTGTCACACAGGCTAGAAATTACAAAAGTGTCACACAGGCTGGTAATATAAGTGTCGCACAGGCTAAAAATCACAAATGTGTCACACCAGTGTCACATAGGCTAAAAATCACTAATGTGTCACATAGGCTGGTAATATAAGTGTCACACACAGGCTAATAATCACAAATGTGTCACACAGGCTGGTAATATAAGTGTCACACACAGGCTAAAAATCACAAATGTGTCACACAGGCTAAAAATCACAAATGTGTCACACAGGCTGGTAATATAAGTGTCACACACAGGCTTAAAATCACAAATGTGTCACACAGGCTGGTAATATGTGTCACACACAGGCTAAAAATTACAAAAGTGTCACACAGGCTGGTAATATAAGTGTCACACACAGGCTAAAAATTACAAAAGTGTCACACAGGCTGGTAATATAAGTGTCACACAGGTTGTTAATATAAGTGTCACACAGGCTAAAAATCACAAATGTGTCACACAGGCTGGTAATATAAGTGTCACACAATGATAAAAATTAAAAAAGGTCACACGGTGGTTAATCTAAGTGTCAAAGGTTGTTTAATATAAGTGTCACACACAGGCTAAAAAACACAAATGTGTCACACAGGTTGGTAATATAAGTGTCACACAGGCTAAAAATAACAAATGTGTCACACAGGCTGGTAATATAAGTGTCACACACAGGCTAAAAAACACAAATGTGTTACACAGGCTAAAAATCACAAATGTGTCACACAGGCTGGTAATATAAGTGTCACACAGGCTAAAACTCACAAATGTGTCACACAGGCTGATAATATATGTGTCACACACAGGCTAAAACCTACCCAGGTACTCCAATAGTTAAAGTTCAACATAGCTGTCTGTATTTCTATCTACAATGGTATCCTGTATAAGATTCTAAGTACATTAGAGCTGTTGATAACTCAATATTTACCCAGCCAAAAACAGTAAGAGTCTGGGAGCTTTTGCATCTACATTTATTTGCCCTTTATCTGCCATAGTGTAATTTAGTTTAAGTTGCTAAACACACTGCTCATTGTCTTGGATTGATAACAATGTATTCTCAACTTCAGATCTCTCTTCATAGACAGGAAAAAAATTGGGGGGGAAGACTGGAATTGTTCTACCCAACCCAACCTGCAGTTCTCTTTACCCCAACCTAACCCACAAACAATTCAAACTCAATGCGGGTTACCGGAACCCGACATGCAAATCGGGTAACCCACGGGTTCCCGAACCGATGCAGGACTCTAGTGTACATTCCAAACTATATATATGTATGTCTGTCCTCCTCACTATTCACAGCCCTTACAATCTGCCCCCATAGACAATTTTTGTCTGCTACGGAGGTGTTTGCTCAATGGTAGCCCAAGAGCTTCTCCCAATGTTTAGTGAGCTCCTTCACTAGAGCTGCATTTTCCCAATGGGAAAATTTCCTAGCGCGCAACCTCGCCTCTTCCCTCTCTGGTGAGTTCCTAAAGGAACCCTCCTGAGAGGGACGATGGGCTGAGGCTTCCCCCGAAGGCGAGCCCGAGTGGGCCCTGCCTCCGAGGAATGGGCTCCCCCCTCCCAACTGGCCCTATCCCTTCCTCCCCCCTACTACTATCCCTACGGGCTCTATCCCTCCCTCCCCCTACTACTATCCCTACTCTCTCTATCCCTCCCTGTCCCCCTACTACTGTCCCTACTCTCTCTATCCCTCCCTCCCCTCCTACTACTGTCCCTACTGGCTCTATCCCTCCCCTACTATGCTGATTTTCCTTATCCCCTATTTCTACCCCTGTCCCTACTCCTAGATCTAACCCTGTCCCTACTCCTAACTCTAACTCTGACCCTACTGCTAACTCCAACCCTGTCCCTACTGCTAACTCTAACCCTGTCCCTACTGCTAACTCTAATCCTGTCCCTACTGCTAACACTACCCCTGTTGCTACTCCTAACTCTACCCTCACTGGCCCTGGTCCTCCCTCCACTCCTCACCCTGGGCTGAGAAGGTGAAACATTTACAGTGGGGGAGACAGAAGGCTCCCCCACTCTCAAGGTTAACACCTCTTCACTACCACTGCTTCTCTCCTCCATTTTGCCTCAAAAAAAAATTCTAAAAAGTTGCCTCACAGCTCCCTCACAGGCATTCTCTGTTTGGCTCCTACAGAAGGAATGAGGTCCGCACACCTCTGCAGTACCTAAAATTGCCACCGGGCCATTTCCTGTTATTTTTTAAAGGAGCCACGGTTATTCTGCGCGGTTATTCTGCAATATCGATCGTTATGTTACGATAACGACAACATAATGATCATTATTTTATGATAACGTCACTATAACGATCATTATTCTATGATTGTAGATTAACGATCAATAGATCGTAGAATAATGATCCGTATGGTGTTGTTATCGTAAAATAACGACCATTGTTGTAACGATGATTATTTTATGATGAATAATGATCGTTATTTTACGGCGATTGCTAAAAAATGATACTGATACTTTATAAATATGGCCCTTAGCCTTAGCCACAGCCAATTACTGCAAACAGAGAATGCTGGGATTTGTAGTTTTCAAACATGTGAAAAGTCACAAGTTTAACATCCCTGCTCTATACCATTAGGCTGTATTATATCTAGACACATGCCTTTGCCAGAGGCTATAAATAAGGTACTTTGAATGTCCCCAACCATTTCTTTAAGTGAGAAATATGTGTTTTCATGTTACATTATTATATTGTATCTTGACCATCCCTTAGCTGCAGGACATTAAGAAGAAACTTACTGCAAACAGAGAATCCTGGGAATTGTAGTTTTTAAACATGTAAAAAGTCACAAGTTTAACATCCCTGCTCTATACCATTAGGCTGTATTATATCTAGTCACATGCCTTTGCCAGAGGCTATAAATAAGGTACTTTGAATGTCCCCAACCATTTCTTTAAGTGAGAAATATGTGTTTTCATGTTACATTATTACGGCAATGCTATTATAATAACATGAGGCTTCGAGGTACCTTTTGTTATAAAAAGGCTCTATTTCATTTTATACTCTGTGGGGAGCTTTTAGCTCCTCTATCCACACCTCTCCCTAACATATATATTCAATCAGTATTTTGTTCTTACTAAGTCCTAACCCCATAGTACTGTAAATCCGGAACTTGCTGTGGTAAGTACCAATAAGTACAAACCTAGCATGGATACTCTATAGGGTCTTAGAATGAAGTGCACATTGTTGCAGGAATGCCTGGGTCTGTTCTCAGACCTGCAGGTGTATTCCACTTAGACCCTCTAGATTCTAGCTGGCAGATAGATAGAATAGGTAAGGTTAGGTATATGTGTATGTTTGTTCAAGTAATATGGTGTGATTGCTTGGGTTTTTTATGGACCTTTTGGGCTAATTTTATTTGGGGCCCCCTGAATGTTTCCTGGTGGTTACCCAGGGCACTGTATCTACACATAGCAAATATGTACACATAATTTCCACTGTCACTTTTGCTAGTACATATATATATATATATATATATATTATATATATAATATATATATTTTTTTTTATATACTAGCAAAAGTGTGAACGTTGGTGCACAGTGGGTTTTTTATGTGTTAATTTTATATAGTTTAATTTGCTGGAGTGTTAGTTTATATATTTATAAAATATATTAATATATAATAAGTGTAAGCTACCCGCCACTTACAAAGCCCTCCATATTAGGGTAGTCCTATCTAAGAATTACATATTTAAGTAATAATGCTGTTATTTTTGTAGTGGTAATTATTATGTTTAAGATACGTTTTTACCTAATGATAACTTCCGCGCACTGGAGCCTTTCCCGGTAGTTCTCTTCCAGGGTATTTTGCGGCTGGTTGTGGCTGAAAACCAGGCCCCGCCGCGAGTGTTAGGAGGCTCCGCGGGGCTTCCTGCGGCACTTGGAGCCCTTCCCGATAGTTCCGCCTTCCAGGGGTACTTTGCGGTTGTACGCGGCCGAAAACTAGGCTCCCAGGCCCCGCCGCGAGTGTTGGGAGGCTCCGCGGGACTTCCCGCGGCACTTGGAGCTCTTCCTGGTAGTTCCAACTTCCAGGGGGTGTTTGCGGTAGTTCGCGGCCGAAAACCAGGCTCCCAGGCCCCGCCGTGAGTGTTGGGAGGCTCCGCGGCACTTGGAGCCTTTCCCAGTAGTTCTGCCTTCCAGGGGGTGTTTGCGGTTGTTCGCGGACGAAAACCAGGCTCCCAGGCCCTGCCGCGAATGTTGGGAGGCTCCGCGGGGCTTCCATCAGCACTTGGAGCCCCAGACCAGGTGCTGTCAAGTTGTATACATACAATACTGTATGCACATTAACTCCCTCCTCCAGCTAATCCCCAGGGCTCTCAAGCAGGAACAGGCAGCGTCTCAATACCTAGCAACAGCAGGGATCGCCCACCATTTCTATAGGCAATACCTTCTCTCCCAGTTAAACGGAACACTATTGGCTTTTACCTGGATTCCGACTACCAGAAGCACACCTATTGGATAATAAGGACAATAAGTAAATGGCAGCAAACTTCCATGCAGAATTTAATAAATTTGATTATTCTATAGCTCCCAAATTCTATAGCTCCCATTTTGACCAGTCCATTCAAACGTGGGGGGTTCTGTAGGTTAGTACTTTTTTATTTTTTATTTCATATGCCATTTACACACTGTTACACACTTATATATCTTTATTTTGTACATATTAATAAACTAATTCATGTTATACCTTTTACATTACATTTTACTATGCATAATATTATTTTAGCCTACCCCCACCTACATAGTACAGTCTAAAAACTCAATGCAATCTCCACAAAATGGAAAATAATTTTATATAAAGGAAGGATATATATATATATATATATATATATGTTCCAATACAAGCTGCACTCATGCTCGTCGATTCCACTTTTCAGACCTGGGTGCTATCCGAAGGGTCAGGATACATGAAGAATGAATGCAAGCCAATGCATTTCGGCATCGTCAGGATATGGACAAATGCATTGCAAGTCAAATGCTTTGACTTGTTTTATAGCATATAATAAGTCAAGTTTTACTTTTAAAGAAATCCCGTGGAGTGCGATCTCATATATTCAGAATATATATACTATACTAGCCACAGTGTTAATATACATTTGTGTATCCCAGTATTTGGAAAAAGAGTCTCCTAAGAATCTGATATAGCTTGTTAATTGGATGAAAGACAAAACTGTCTGTCCCTCATTTGTTGATGTTTAATCAATAAAATGATAATATATTCAGTGACTCTTTGAGAAATGTCCCCAAAGACATGGAAGGTTGAAAACCATTAGCCTAAAGAATTGACTACCCATCATGATGAATAGCTACATATTACAACTCTATCAATCTAAAAAAAATTACTGCATACATTTTAATTATTGTTTGATTCAATCAGATCTCTATCTTGATTGCATTTCACCTCCAATATTTAACTCTGTGTTGTCAAATAAACAGTCTTAAGCAATGTAAAATTTAGATTACTATGGCATTTAAAAATCATGCATCGTCTTTGGAAGAACAAACAAATCAAAAAAAGTAGACACAGATTTGTTTAACAACCCCCCCCCCCCCATCTTCAGTATAGTTCTCCTGTAAATTACAAAATATGTTACAACCAATATCTTTTTTTTTCATATCTTAGTTATTTAAAAAAAGAAAATCAGATTTTATACGCATAAGAATATTATTATTGTGGATTTATATAGCGTCCGCATCTTCCGTGGCGCTTTACAATTACATTTATAAATTCACATTAGGCCCTGTCCTGAAGAGCTTACAATCTAAGCACATTTATTTGGCATATACAACCTATCAGTATGTCTTTTTGATTGTGGGGCAAAAGGGAGTGCCTGGAGGAAACCCACACAAGCACGGGGAGAACATACAAACTCCTTGCAGATGTGTCCAAGGGTGGAATTAGGAATTCAGCGCTGTAAAGCCACCGCATGCCACCGTGCTGCCCAATAAATTATTTCTTTGTTTCTTTCAACCCAATTTCATAAACTAATCACAGTAGAATGCAAATTAAACCTCACGGTGCATGCATTTACTAACTAAATTTTACTAACTAAATTCATAGTTCTTAGGGCTTTATAAAGCAGGGGTACCCTTAAATAACTCTCATTGTAAAATACCTCTCCTCGTAGCTATTTTAGGATCAGTATTCTTAATAAAAGGTCACCCTTAAAACACAAAACTGGTACTTGACCCCAACCCTAGTTAATATATTCAGCACTTTACTGGTAAAATAGCAGTTGGGGTTAAGATTAGATAACTGACAAGTTGCCAATTTTTTGCAGACATGCCCATCAAGGATTGCTATTTAGGTCTCATCATTTAGGTATCATTATTTTTGACAACATGGAAGATTTTCATTACTTGATGTTCCTCTTTTTGACATTTTTTAAATTCATGTTTAAGATTCTGTATAGTCAACATGCCCATACCCCCTACCCTGAAGTAACTACTATGGTGTTTATTTCTTAAATTATTGCAGTTTGCCAAAATTTGTCATTTGTCAGAGCAATTCTTATTTACATAATTGTATTGGGTTTTAATTGATTTAGATCATCTCAAGGTTTATGACTCACAAATCAACAGCAGCGTTCATGTGTTATCTTAATATAGAAGTGGCTGCCTGGAGCACTAGCAGACAAACAAGTTTAAAAATGCAACTGGAAAAGTAAATTTGGGAAAGTACTATCTCTCCTATATTATTTACATATGATATGGAATTATTATAGAACATCTTGGAATCTAAATGTGTGGAGGGTGGTTTCACCCACATAAGAGGGTTACTTGAACTTTATTAATGTAGCACACCATAGGAGTTGGCTTGTATAACTGGGATCACTTTTGCCTCTGGCAACAGCCAAAATCTCCAAAACAACTCAAAAGGAAAATTTCAAACCTATGCAATCCCTAACTTAGTATTTAAAAATAGCACACTTGTGTATATATATATATAAAAAGAAAAGAGATTGTATGGGGCCTAGGAATGTGCATTGATTATCTTTTGTTTGTATTAGCTCACATTAGTACTTAGAAATAAGTACTAATGTGAGCTAATAAACTGACGTTATACAGTAGCTAATGTGTAGCATACAGTAGCTAATGTGTAGCATACAGTAGCTAATGTGTAGCATACAGTAGCTAATGTGTAGCAGTAACATTTATGACATAAAAAGTAATACTTGGACTCCCGGCCTCTCCTCTCTCTCCTCTCCAGTCTTAAACTCAGCAGCTCGGATCATCTCGCTCTCCTCCAAAAGAGAACCCGCAACCCCAATACTTCAGTCCTTAGGGTGGCTTCCCATCAAACAAAGAATCAAATTCAATACCCTGCTTTTAACCTTTAAATCCCTTCGCTCTGCTGCACCTCCCTACTTATCTTCTCTCTTGGTTCCTTATGTTCCTGGCCGTGCCCTCTGTTCCTCGCAAGAAAAAATCTTCTCCACAACACTGCTGCCTCCCGCCTTTGGAACTCTCTCCCTCTCTCGCGTCGCCTGATGACATCCATTAATGCTTTCAAATCTAGACTGTTATCCTACCTTTCTGAGCATCAGTACAACAAATGATTGTTAGCCCTTTTAAGCACGTTTACCCATCCCCCCCACTCTGTATGTTGTCCCTCTCACTTAGATTGTAAGCTCTTCGGGGCAGGGATATCATTCCTAATGTGTCGAGGCATGTTGCACTTATATCAATTTATACATAATTTATATATATGCTTTCTTAACCAATGTATGAAATTGTATTTAATTTAATTTTTATCTATCTGTATAAAGGCTCGCACCTATCCCCTTGTTTATATACTCTCAGGGAGATTCAATAAAAGTTCTTATAGTTTAAAATGGTGCTAAATTTGCCCCAGCCAATCAGATCTTATTTTGCATTTGAAAGCTAACATCTGATTGGTTGGGGCAAAATTAGCACCATTTTAAACTATAAGAACTTTTATTGAATAACCCTGTCTGTATTTTATAATGAACAGCGCTGCATACCCAAGAGGTGCTTTATAAATAAAATTATACATACATACATACATACATACATACATACTATACTCCCTAAAACAAATTTACATTATCTGAAACTACAATTTGAGAGAAGTAAAATGGGTGGTACTCACATATTTATCTGTGTTTGCTTTGTCAGTAAATTATTAATGTTTAGTGAGTACTGCTAATTCCCCCCACCCTCCCTTACTCACTGCCTTCTTGTAGTGTCTGTGACACTTATAAGTTCTGCACAACCTCCTTATGGACACTGCTCTGCTTACACATCTCCCCCTCCCTCCCCCTTCTTTCATTTCTCTGCTGATTCTCTTAATTGTTGCAGAAAGTGGGCTGGCAGACAGCCAAAGATCCTAGTAAGAGGTCAGGAATGGGACATGTTACAATTTCTGCTTCTGAAGTGACAAGTCTTTCCCTGTAAATGCTGTGATTAAGGGCACGGGCACACTGCACTGCAATCGCACACGGAATCGCATGCGATTTCATGTGCGATTTTGTTGCGTTTGCGCATGCGTTTTTTCATTAAGTATAGGAAACTGCATGCGAATGCGATTAAAAATGCAGAATGCAAGTCGCAATCGCATGCGCAATCACAACGCACCTGAAAATGCACGTTTTCGGTGCGTTGCCGCGTTTTCAATAATCTTAAAAAACACAAGTGCAATCGCATGCACAAACACAAGAAAAATGTGATAGTGTGGCCTAGCCCTAAAATGAAAATTTCTCAGAATCTACAGCTCAGATTTAAAAATTGAAAAAAAATTTAAATTTGAAAAAGTTATTTAGTGGAATCTTGCTGTATCTAAAGGTACAATTTTTTAAAATTCTATTTTTTTTAGAGTAAAGAATACCCTTTAACACATGTGTATAGTCCATTCCATATAGTCTTTTCCTAAAAGTGATCTCACTTTTAACAACTGTTGCAAGCTGGATGCAATTGTTCTTTTTAGAGAGTCTCCTAAGGTGGACAGTTGTAATGTAGCAAATACTGCATAGAAGGTGAACAGTACAGCGATAAATTGGCCCTGTTAAGGCAGAGCAGGATTATCCACAAGATAACCCTAGGCAACTGCCTAGGGCCCAGGAAACTTCTGGGGGCCCAGCTTCAAAAGCAGTAACAAAATCATAGTCTATACAATATATTTAACAAAAAAGGGGACCCTAAATGATATTAATCCATCTCTGTGTTAAGGGCTGCAGCGGCTCCTTTCAGTCTGTACAATATTAGGCAGAACAATGTCACTTTTTATCCTTTATAATAATAAGGCCCAGATACAGGTAAACAGGAGCTTTGGTGGGACTGTAACAGCAGTTTCAATGACAGTCTTATGGATGGCACAGTGTCATTTTACATAGCATCCTGTTCCTCAGGATCTGTTTGCTCTGACAGGAATAATGTCACTCACCACAGCTTTCAATGATGGCAGTTCTGTCCTTACTTAGTGTATCCTCAGCTGCTTTCTCTATTACACTCACTGCTCCCAGTCTGATGTCTGTCACTAGATGGAAACAGCTCCAATCTTCAGTGTACTTAATGGAATAGTTCACTCAACAAGTAAACTTTTCCTTTAATGTATTGATTAAAGCCCAGGAGGTTAAGGAGCTATGCCTTAACTCCTGTACCTTAATCAATATCTCAAAAGGTAAATATACTTACCTTCATCCCTGGTTCCTGAGAACATTTCAGAATGCATTAAGGAGGATGTTAAAGCCGAATGTAAACATAGGTAAGCATAATTGCACAGAAAGTGCTTGCCTAATGACTTTTGCAACCAAATGAATTACTTTTCTGACTACGCAGATCTGGGGTCATGAAGAAAATTTCCACGGTACAGTATATATTAGATCATAGGTATACAATATGAGCCCTGTTCTTGATGTAAAGTCAGTAAAATGTTGAGGATATCTCTGGAGAAGTAGGACATCCTTAGGGCCACCTCACTGCCTTCATATACATTTCAAACTGATGAAATAACACCCAATACTTTAAATTGGGTAATAAGACATTTTTTGTGCCAAACACACAACGTTTCAGCTTCTAAAGCCTTTGTCAAGTTTAAAAAAACTACCTATTGCCTTATTGTTATCCATGAAACATAAGTGACACCTAGTGGAAAATCACACTATTAACAGCCATAGAAGTGTATTCCATTGCCCTCCTGTGGTCAAAGTTCTGTATTCAAAAGATATCCCAAATAATATACCGTTTATCTAATCCTAGTACTGTACATATCCTATTCCAATATCCTATCCCAAGTGCAATATCTTAAATATTGTACGTGTCCATATTTAGTTTGTCAATTTCTTCCATTGCCCATTACTTTTTGAAAGACGTCTTTTTCCATAGTAAAGTTTTAAATCGTATCTCTCACACACCTACCCTTTAGGGTAAGTATTTTGCCAGGTGCTGCTTGGTTACCACTGCCAGTGGTCTCTATTCCAGGGGTAAGAAAACAATCCACAGCGCACACCGCTCTTAAGAGAATGTGTTATTTATTACACACGGAACGTTTCGGTACTGCTCAGGTACCTTCAGGTCCAATATATTGTCTGCCGAAGGTACCTGAGCAGTACCGAAACGTTATGTGTGTAATAAATAACACATTCTGTTCAGACCGGTGAGCGTGGTTGATTGTTTTTCTATAGTAAAGTCCATATCATACTTTATACATAGTAACATAGTAACATAGTAATTAAGGTTGAATAAAGACATACGTCCATCAAGTCCAACCTATTCACTTTTTTTTTTAACCCTACCTAACAGTTGATCCAGAGGAAGGCAAAAAAACCCAGCTAAAAAGGGGGAAAAAATTCCTTCCTGACTCCAAACGGCAATCGGAAAGTATCCCTGGATCAACCAGATCTATATGCATTAATACCAGTAATTCTCAATATTCTTTAGTTTTAGAAACTTATCCAGGCCTTTTTTAAAGTTATTCAATGAACTTGCCATTACCACATCTGCTGGAAGACAGTTCCACAGTTTCACCGTTCTCACTGTAAAGAAACCTCTCCTAACCTGAAGATGAAACTTCTTTTCTTCCAACCTTAAAGGATGTCCACGTGTCCTCTGATATGACCTATTAGTGAACAATGCACCAGAGAGCTCATTGTATGGGCCATTAATATATTTGTACAAGGTTATCATGTCCCCACGCAACCGCCGCTTCTCCAATGTAAACAGTCCTAACTTGTCTAATCTGCCTGCATATTCAAGTCCCTCCATTCCCCTTATTAATTTAATTGCCCTTCTCTGAACTGCCTCAATTTCCAAAATGTCCCTTTTGTATATGGGATTCCAAAACTGCACCGCATATTCCAAATGAGACCTTACCAGTGCCTTGTAAAGAGGGAGAATAATATTTTTCTCTCTTGAATCTATTCCCCTTTTTATACAAGACAATATCTTGCTAGCTCTAGCTGTTGCTACCTGGCATTGTTTGCTACAGCTAAGTCTGTTAACACAGAGTTATTTATGGTGTAGATGGCACAGGGATTATTAAATCCCAAATGCATCACCTTACATTTATCTACATTGAATCTCATCTGCCATTTTGATAATCTATCTAGGTCTGCTTGCAGCACTTCATTGGAAGTTTCCAAAGCTCTGCATAATTTAGTGTCATCAGCAAACACAGAGACCTTGCTCTCAATGCCCCGTTCTAAGTCATTTATAAACAGATTAAACAGAAGCGGCCCCAGTACAGAACCCTGAGGCACTCCGCTTAGAACTTTAGCCCACATAGATGTAGCTCCATTAACCACCACTCTCTGTTTGCGGTCCAATAACCAGTTCTCTATCCATGAACAAATGTTTTCTTCAAGGCCAACAGTCCTCAGTTTATACATTAGTCGCCTATGTGGCACAGTATCAAAAGCTTTTGCAAAATCCAAATATACCACATCCAACTTCTTACTCACTTCTTCATAAAAACCAATTAAATTTGTCTGGCATGATCTATTTCTCATAAATCCATGCTGACTACTACTAATAAGATGATCTCTGGAGACAAAGTCAAGGATATGATCCCTTAACAAAGTTTCCATCACCTTCCCTACCACTGATGTTAGGCTTACAGGTCTATAGTTACCAGGCTGTGAACGACTACCTTTTTTGAATATTGGTATTACATTGGCTTTTTTCCAATCCAGCGGCACATCCCCAGACAAAAGTGAATCTGAAAATATGAGAAACAGTGGTCTTGCTAGAACTGAACTAAGCTCTTTTAAAATCCTAGGATGCAATCCATCTGGTCCTTGCGCTTTATTGATATTAACTTTGTCTAATTGTTTCCGTACCATATCCTCCGTTATCCAATGTGAAAACTCTTCATTTCTTCCCTGCATATTGCTACAATCCCTACCGTAAGGACAAGGATTCTCAACAGTAAAAACCGATGTAAAAAAACGGTTTAGCAGATTAGCCTTTTCGGCATCCTCTACAACCACCTCAGCTCCATTATTTAATGGTCCCACATTCTCAGTCCTCATCTTTTTACCATTTATATACTTAAAAAACATTTTGGGGTTGGACTTGCTTTGTTCAGCAATCCGTATTTCATTTTCTATTTTAGCTAGTTTAATTGCTTTCTTGCACTCTTTATTACAGCTTTTGTACTCCCTGTAAGCCTGTTCTGTGCCTTCTGTTTTCAAAATTTTAAAAGCCCTTTTCTTTTTTTCCATTTCCCTTTTTACCTGAGCATTAAGCCATGCAGGACTGGACCTAATTTTTTTACACTTGTTACCTAAAGGTACTGATTTGGAAATGTAATAGTTTAATATCCCTTTAAAAGTGGTCCACATCTGCTCAGTTTCTTTACCTAGAAACAGTTCCCCCCAGTCTATGAGCAGGAGCGATTCCTTTAAAAGCATAAAATTAGCTTTCCTAAAGTTAAAAGTTTTTGTTAACCCAGTGCACTTTAGTTTTTTGCAACCTATATTAAATGACACTATATCATGGTCACTATTCCCTAAGCTTCCCATTACCTTTATCTCCATAATGAGCTCAGGGTTATTAGATATCACCAGATCCAACAACGCATTCTGTCTAGTAGGAACTTCTACCATCTGTGAAAGAAAATGTTCATATAGAAAATTTAAGAACTTTATACCTTTAGAGGTGCTGGCAGTTCCCTTACTCCAATCTATGTCAGGGTAGTTAAAATCCCCCATGACCAGAACATGCCCCATACCAGCAGCCTTCGCCACGAATATGGAGATTCATTTCCACCTCTTCCTCGGCATTTGGCGGCTTATAACATATCCAACAATTCTTCTTGCTTCCTGTACACAGTTCCACCCATAATGTTTCTGCCGCATCGTTTGCTCCCCCATCTATTCCATCTTTTAAATTTGGCTTCAATTCCTGTTTAACATACATACATACTCCTCCTCCTTTCTTATTAACTCGGTCATGTCTAAATAAGGAGTATCCTTCAATATTTACTGTCCAGTCGTGTGAATCATTAAGCCATGATTCTGCTATACCAATTACATCATACCTTTCCTTTAATGCTATTATTTCAAGTTCGCAGGTTTTTCCAGCCAGACTCCTTGCATTTGTAAACATACATTTTAGATTATCAATTGATTTACTTCCATACATGGTCGTACATGCCTCCTTATCCTCTATGCTCCCAGCCAGACTCCTTGCATTTGTAAACATACATTTTAGATTATCAATTGATTTACTTCCATACATGGTCGTACATGCCTCCTTATCCTCTATGCTCCCCCTTCTCCTCCCTTCCGTTGTGTTACTAGCCCCCAGATCCCTAACTTCTCTATCTACCCCTGTGTAGTTAAACATTCCCTCCCCCCCATACCTAGTTTAAAATCTCCTCCAACCCCCTAGCCATCTTCTCCCCCAAAACAGCTGCACCATCACCATTGAGGTGCAATCCGTCTCTACTAAAGAGCCTGTAGCCAACAGAAAAATCAGCCCAGATCTCTAAAAACCCAAACCCCATCTCCTTACACCACCCTCTTAGCCACGCATTTATACTCCTGAGCTCCCGTTGTCTCCCTAGCGTAGCACGTGGCTGCGGTAGTATTTCTGAAATCACTACCCTGGAGGTCCTTGCTTTTAACTTGGCCCCTAATTCTCGGAAATCATTTTTAAGGACCTCACCTCCACCTCTAACTTTGTCATTGGCACCAATGTGAACCAATGTGAACCAATTATATATAGGACCGCGAGCAGACGCGTTTCGCCCCCTTAACAATGGGTGCCCAAAGAAAGAGAAAGGTCCCTATCGCGCCGGTTGTTTAAGTACACTGCACTTCGCCACCTAATGAAGACGTCATACGCTAAATAGCGTCATGACGTCATACGACGTGACGTCACGTCCAATCATAGCGCTTTATATACATATCAGTGATTCGAGAAACAAAAATATATGAAACTAGTGCAAATGATTTAATACATGATATCCTAGAGCCGTTTGCAAATATATGGCAAATATAATAGCCATATATTTGCAAACGGCTCTAGGATATCATGTATTAAATCATTTGCACTAGTTTCATATATTTTTGTTTCTCGAATCACTGATATGTATATATGTGAATATTCAATTGTTTCTATTGTGTATCTAATTGTGAGCCTCTTTGGTATGATTATAACTGTGACAACTGACGGACCGTGACAGGGTTTACAGGTTTATATTGAATCTCCTAGCGACCGGTTAGTGCAGGGATTGGAGATACTGCCGGTCAACTGATTCACGCGAACTATGTCTAAAGCGCTATGATTGGACGTCGTATGACGTCATGACGCTATTTAGCGTATGACGTCATCATTAGGCGGCGAAGTATTTTCAAGGATTATCGAACGTTAAAGGCTATTAGAGATTAATTTTTGGATGTTCAGGATTTTCCATGAGATCCGTAAATCCAAAAACGGAACAAAACTTAACAGTTTGAACATGATTGGTTATGTTATCAATTTAATGTAAAGGTCCTTGTATCAATCATTTAACTTTAATATATTAAAACCATTCATTAAGATTTTGTTAATCACATCATAACCCCAGTCACTGAATTAATAAACACAATTGGTTACATCAAAATATATATATCAAATGCTGGAAATACAGAAATACAAATCTAGCTGCTATGTCCATCCAAAGCCTTTCCCTATATTTCTGTATGTGTATGGAACACTGTTTGTTTAAATGGGTTTGCTCAAGAACCTAGCTCTCTTTAGTTGAAACGCAGGAACAGGAGTGCTGTATATAGGAGAGACTGGCCAAAGCCTGAGAAAGAAGAATACACACCACCGCTTATAACTATATACTGTATATAAGTATATATACTATAACAAATAAAAAACTGGACACACCAATAGGGAATCATTTTAACAGCCCTCACCACTCCATAAACGATCTAAGAATTTTGGTCCTTAAGGGGAATTTTAAAACAGAGACAGAAAAGAAGGTATGGGAGCACAAATTAATGAAAACTTTTAACTCTCTGGAAAAGGGACTTAACCTGGGCCTTGGATTCATGGCAAACTATATAGATTAAGAACTGCCAGCATCAAGACAGAAATACAATCTGTAGAGACATTGGGCCCTATTTATAAAAGATTGTTATCGTTATTGAAAAATAACGATCGATATCGTAAAATAACGACCGGTATTTTCCGATAACGATCGGTATTTTCCGAAAACGACCGGTAATTTCCATATGGGAAAATACCGGTCGTTATCGGAAAATACCGGTCGTTATCGGAAATTCCGGTCGTTATTTTCCGATAGCGATCGTTATTTTATCGATAACGATAACGATCTTTTATAAATAGGGCCCTCTGGGACAGTTAATTACATGGAATTCCTTTTACTTCACACTTCAGTAACATACCACTATTTATATCAGCCACTTTGATCCACAGAATCTTGTACCTTATCTGTTTGTCCCTTGCAGACCCCTTTATATGACTTGGTTAACACCTTCCACCCTGATATTCCTTTTTTCTGGTTATTTGAACTATGAGCTTAATGTTGTATAAATATCAGAGAGCAACACAGCTTCATTGTAATCAGCTTGAAAAAGGAACTAGAATGTTCTGAAAGCTTGCTATGATTATCTTATACCAATAAAGGTATCACCTTTATACCACTTTTGTTTAGTTTTTTTTATTTCATAAGGGTTACCCTATAAACATTTAGTTGAAACCAAACTGTGTTAGCTTCATTGCATAATAGCTATTAAATTAGAATGATCATACTTATATCATGCTAGCTTGTCAGAATGGTAAAGGAAGTATTGTAAAGAGAATATCGTTATTGGGTAACTGTGATTATGACAACTGGAGGCTTCAGAATATTATTGTTAATTTTTCAAGCAAAACAATTTCTATCAATATCAATTCAGCCAATAAACATACCACTTTTTCTTCACTTCCCTTTTTACACTCTCAAAAATATACAGTAGCAGACCCAAGTGTAAGATATAAGGGATAATACACTCCTTTTCATGTAACATAAATGTAATAACCCTGATTCACCCAGAGCCGCAGCCGCTAGCAACAGCTGGCCGCTGCTGGTTAGCATGTCTTTAACCCCTAGCTTGCTGCAGCTGCATGAGTTTTGCAAGAGACACACTCGCAGCCGCCACAAGCTATTCAACAGTGGCTGTGTGGCTCTTTGGACATCAGTATTTAATGGCAGCTAATATCTAACATTAAAGGAAATTAACCCAGAGTTGCACAGCCACTAGCGAATCTCTCTACGGAATAGTAAATCTCCCCAGTGGAGTTATGTTGCCCATAAATAAGTGCAATGTCACAGGTTGAGTGGTTTTAAATAGGGCAAGGAACTTGGCCTGTCTCTTTATCATTTCTCTAAGATTGTTTTAAAGGGTATGTCCACTGAAAAAATAAACATGACATCCAATAGCAGCGTTAATATATTTAAGCACCTACCCCAAATTATAGCCTCCTCAGAGCATTGCAGAACTTGTTATTTAGCTTTGGATGCCTGAACACCTAACAGGCATCCGATCCGCGTCAGAACAGTTCACGCCAGTACTATAGCCGCTGACGCAAGTTCACAGTTTCGCGCATGCGCAGAAGATCTCTTCCGTAGTCGGAAGAAGTTGACCTTTTGGTTTCGCGTATCAGCCAATGGGAACATTAGCATCATGTTCCCATGGCTACCAGTACCGTGAGCGATATATCTGCACCAGATTATCCCATGTTTTAGGAATTCTTTACTACCATGGGATAATTATTTCACACAGGAAAACCGCTTGGAGAGACCCTTCCCCCCCTGTGTACCCAGGAGCTCTGGTGGAGTGTCTGCGGTCACCTGACAGAGGACGCGGAAGTTGGAGCTTCCGTGGTGAAGCCGGGCGTTGGATGTGCCTGTTACAGTGCATACCAGAGGGGAAGACTTGAGGTCCGTGTGACGATTGCGGCTGCCTGTTTAGTTCGTGAGAGGTGTCGGGAGACGAGCACTGGGGTGTTGGAGGGTTCGGTACACAGTGGCTGTCATTCCGGGACTGTTTGTACCTCTTAAGGGAATGTGGTAATTTATCACTTGGACCGGAGATTGCTACAACTGGAAGTACACTGGATCCGAAGATTGGGTATTGTGGTCCCGAGTGGTCTTTATCATGTTTTTTGTAACCATTGGTTAGGCATGGTGTTAGGGATTTATTAGTATTGCTGGTTTAAGTATCTTTGAGGTTTTGTCCTGTGAGGTAATGGTCGTTGATTAATATGGAACACTATATTTCTCATTTCGATAGGCCAGGTTGAGCATATTTAAGCAGTTGCATGTCCACAATCTAGAATATGTTTTCTTATATATGTATACAGCCCTTTGATTTTAATATTTAATTATCTTTAGACATTATGTATGTTATACATTTTTAATAGTGTTGGTTTGCACTGGAAGGGGTTAAGGTTTAGTGAGGTTTAATGAGTGAGTGTATGTGAGTGTGTGTGTGAGTGTGATTGTGAGTGAGTGTGAGACAGAGTGTGTGTGAGTGTGTGTGAGTGCATGTGAGAGTGTGATTGTGAGTTACTGTGTGACAGTGTGTGTGATTGAATGTGTGAGTGTATGTGAGTAAAGGTGGCCATACATTAGGCCGATTTTATGTACAATTCGACATACAATCAGACATTTCCATCGTTTGGCCGAAAAATTGTACATTTTCCCATTCTTATCATGCGACATTAGATCGTAAAATCGATCGTAATTACGATCGGGAAAGTCGTTTTTTTAAGTCGATTGGTTAAATGATTGTAGTGTTTTCTGAAGTTTCGATTAAATGTTAATGTAATGTAACCTCACAATGGACGACATTTGAAATTAATCACAAAACAAATTGAATGTCGAACAATATTTATTGTACATCTACGTTCAATTAACATTGTACATGTGTCTATCAAAGTATTGGTCGGTTTAAGATCGTAATTACGATCGTAATAGTGTATGCTTCTATCTTTCCTTTGTCTCTCCCTGCACTATCAGCTGTGAATAGATCATGCAGAGACAGGTAGAAAGGCTTTGTTTACATTAGGCTTCACTGGGGTCAAGTGAGAGTGGCAGAAATAATGAATATGCATGTGATGATGCACATTGACTGACAGCCTGCCCAGCACAGTAGCAGAAACAAACAGAACTTCCCCTGGCTGCTGCAAAGAAACAGAGGACTTTTTTGAGATAATAAAGGTAGGAGGGGGGTTGGGGGAAGGTGTACTATCAGATAGATTAAAAAAAAAAAAAGTTTTTCCATCAGTGGAGATACCCTTTAAATTCTATTACTCTCTAGTCTTCCCCATTTTCTCAGCTGATACAGAACCTGATACAGAGTGTGCATGTGCCAGACATAAAGTACTCGTCTATGTTTTAATATTATTGGGATTTGATAAGCAGAGGAAACCCAAAAAAAATTTAAGGCTAAATCAGGTTAGGAGAGGGCAATTTGTTTTATTAACATTATGCTGATTGAATCTAAATTTTAATGGGTATCACTGTAGGCTTATAGTTAAGTGACTAATACAAGAGGATCATTTGGATTACTCATGCATTATGTAAGTATATTATAATCACTGAGGAGTTCCTTGACTTTGTAAAAGAGGCTGCAAGTAAGGCACTTTTAGAGCTCTCCAGAGGAGTTCCTTGCCCATAAATAAGTGAAATATCACAGGTTGAGTGGTTTTAAATAAGGCAAGGAACTTGGCCTGTCTCTCTATCATTGCATGTCTCTATGCAAGTAAGGCACTTTTAGAGCTCAAGTAACTCATATGTAATTTGTAAAATCATAATATTTTAGAAACCATCAGAGAGATTTAATAAAAGTTCTTATCGTTTAAATTGGTGCTAATTTTGCCCCAACCAATCAGATGTAATTTACCATTTGAAAGCTAACATCTGATTGCTTGGGTTAAAATTAGCACATTTTTTAACGATAAGAACTTTTATTGAATAACCCTGCTTAACTTAACTAAGTATTTAGTTAATGTGAAATGTATATTCATTATATTTTATTAAAAGAGAGTGTGTTCTGTTACTGTGAATATACAGCTAAAGTTGGTGGCTGTTAATTTATTTTAAAAATTCATTACACCTGCCAAATTTCCTAAAGTTTTGTTAATGTCTATTATATAACATATTTTCTCCATTTGAGCCTTGGGGCAATATTCAGTCCCAATTCCCAAGGCTGAACCTGAAATAAAACTTAGTGTTGTTACATAGAGTTATGTTCGAAATTAAGTAACCTGTAAAATAAATATTTCTGACCTTAGTTAACTATGGTGATTGAAGTATGTTTACGAGGGTTTTCTGTAGTGTGTAAATATGACACCTTTGCACTTTATAAATTAAATCCAGAAATGCCTAATGATAATATTAGTAAAACCATCTGTGAGCTGAATTACTTGCATTCTTCTGCAGGGTGCTAGCCCTTGTGAACAGGAGGGTTTTAGTGCCTTACAAGCACTCACAGGAGTAGTGATTAAAGTATAAACAACTCTTAACATTTGACAAATCTCATGTACCATTTACATATCATGAAAATCACAGCTACATATGCGTTTATGTGTGTATTGATTCAATTATATTTCATTTCTTTTTAATTAGTGCCTCTTGGGCCATAATTTGCAATTTAATTAACTTTATGTCTTTATTTAGCAAGTTAATGAAAAGAGAAAACAATTTATTCTGCTCCATATGAACTTACCGTATTTTGATTGTCTTGTAAGATAAAAAAGACACACAAGTAGATTTGTGTAAACATGAAATTTTATTTAGAAATATATAATTTCCTTAGCAATGTTTGCAAAATAAATTTATTTTCCCTTCAGATTTGAACTTTAGAACACAAATGTACTTTACATTTGACCTGAATAAAAGCAGAGCAGTAGGAAAATTGCCTTTTCAATTACGAGACGTAAATGTCAGATTTTATTCTTTTCATATGAAATATAAAATTATTTAAGTCTCAATGCTGCTTTAAGGGCAATAGTAGTGTCATGCAGACCCCCAGAAGGAGTCTGCAAAAACTGACATGATCTCCTGTGAACTGTGAATAAGATTTTGCTTAGATGATAAGAACTTTTAGAGAGACAGTTGCTTGCCATTCTGAATCTAAAGAAACAAATAGATGTGATCCATTTATTCATATTTGTTGCAAAAACGATTATTATACACAGGGTCAACCCTTAGATTTGCTGCATCCTGTGTGGCCTCTGCAGCTGGGCATGGCATGGAAGAGACAGTTGTGTGTTTCATGGGTGTGTGGGACAAGTTAGGGACGAGTCTAGGACCCAGCACGGGTGGAGGTGCAACTAAAAAATGCCATTTCATATATGTTGGACCATTCAAGTCATTTTTCTTTTTCTGATCAAAACAGAAAACCTTTAAATTGTATCTACCATATATACTCGAGTATAAGTCAATCCGAGTATAAGTCGAGGTACATATTTTTACCTTAAAAATTAGTAAAAACCGATTGACTCGAGTATAAACCCAGGGTAGAAATTATGACCACCACTGCCTTCTGATTCTGTATTGTTTGGTGGCTTAAGTTGCCCTTTAAATGGAAATCAAAATTCCCATACAGTAGTTCCACACAATAATAGCCAAATCCAGTACCAGCAACCCCCAATTCCTTGGCACTACAGATGTTTGGAAGCTACAACTCCCAGCATGCCTTGGTTGCAAGTTCAATAAACTTTTAATTATGCTTACCATCATTTACAATTCTCCTAACCCTCATATAGTAAAGGGCACTCTGACTCCAATAGTTAAAAGTGTCACCTGAGAGTTGTAGTTTCAAGCTATCATTTGCATTGAACAAGCAGCCATTTTTTGCCCCAGACTGAGAAGACCCATCAGATATACAGCTTCCAGTTGAGCAGTGACTACAGGAAGCAGGAAGGAGTGCAAAGGCAGATCAGCTCCTGTAACTTTCTATGCAAGTGAAGGATTTTTTTAACACTATTCGTAATTGCAGCATTTGGATCTAAATTAGGACTTGACCCGAGTATAAGCAGAGGTTAGGTTTTCAGGTTAATTTTAAAGCCTGAAAATCTCGACTAATATTCGAGTATATACGGTATTTAGATCAAACCTGTTGCTTCTTTTTCTTCTCAAGTGGGGCATTCCCTCTGTTTATGAAATATTTTCAATGCAATACAATCTGGCTGGTCGCACTATATGTGCAATGGAATCCACTTCTGAGTTGCCCAGTTGATCTTATACAATCTGACTCTTGGTAATCAATAGAAACCATACAAGGCAGAGGCACATTATTTTAATAAACATAACATCTGTAACACCTTTTAGGAAAAAAGTGTGACTTGAATAATATCTCACAGTTAATATATAAAGCTGGTTACACACACTTCTGTTCAATTTATATATTCCACCAATACCCAGCAATACTATATACCCTCCAATATTTTAGACAATTAGAACTTCATTCCTTTAAGCATCTATTTCCTTTAATTCCCGACTGGGATCCACTAGGAGACTCCTCTAATGTGGGTCCCAAATTTGATAGTTATTTCAATTATATCGTGTTATTCTGGATATAGTTAGTGTCTGTATTAAAAAAAAGAAACTTGATAAAAAATCTTCGATAGTTATCAATCTCAGAGAGGACAGAGGTAGAGGACCAGGTAGACTCTCAGATGTTTTTAACAAGGTAGGTATAATGTAGTTGCTTCTAGTCCACAAACTCTTTTTCTCAATAAGTTGAATACCTTTAGCGGAAGCTGGTTTGGCGCCACCACCTAGCAAGCTTGTGCAGTGGATAGGCGCATTGAACGTCCAAGACCCCTAAATGAATAAAGTTCTAATTGTCTAAAATATTGGAGGGTATATACTTTTTCTGGGCATTGGTGGAATATGTAAATTGTACAATTTCTATGTTTGTTTTTTATAAAGGAGGTATTTTAAGTATGCGGTGATAAGGCTGACCTGCCAATATATATGAATGTAATATATGAATGTAATATACCTTAGTTTATAAATTAATGTATAACTGGTGTAGGTAATTTTATAGAAAAGGTATATCTGAATAAAACTGGAAAATACATTATTTTAACCTATCAAGGGGTTATTCTTTGTGCATTAAGTTTGGCACCCTATGTGGAAGGGTTGTTTGTAGCCGAGGAGGGATCCAGGCAACTACCCCATAGTTAATATCTGAGGGTCAGTGTTTTCTTTGTGTCGACTGACTGTACTCTGGAAAAATAAATTTGTAACACAATCAGTGTTTGTTTTCACTGTCTAGTCAATTCCAAATGAAAATAAAAGAGACTAAAATAAAAGGAAAATAGGATGCTATCAATCGGTTCACATGAGGCATAGAAAGTGAAGTGTTCTATTTACTAAGCTTATAGATAAAAATGTCTTCCCTCCAGGATCAACTTCATTGCAGATCTGACATTGACTGACTAGAGTAATCTTTCTGTCACAAAATATTAAAATCACAATGGCTTTACTTATTCTTAAACAAATCTACCCTGAAACAGATGAGATCTTTGCTTCCATAATTGCACTTAGAATAATTGCCTTACCACTGCTCATTAATACCCAAACCTTTCACATTTTCAGCTCTTATATTAACTTACATTTAATGGGTCTTTTTTTGGTTTGAATTAAGCAGTACAGTAGTTGGTGAAACAGCTTCCAGCCATGCATAAGTACAGCCATACATTACAAACTGCATTATCTTATTTTACTGAACATTTTGTGGACATTTCAAATAGAGTAATATAGCCCATTGGCCATGATCACATCTTTCAGACATTAATTTAATATTTTTTCTCCTTCAAGGAACCTGCCAAGTATTACGTTAATATGATGAGAAAAATATAATGACAGCTTCCCAATCTTAAGGCCAGGAAAAAAATGAGCCTTAAGAAATATTTAACATCAAAATAACCTATATAAATTGCAGCTAATCATAACCAGATTAAAAAAAAAATAAAATACATATATATATATTTATATATATATAGTTTTGTTTTAATTATCTAGAAATTGCCAACGAGGTCACAGAACATAGAAGATATTATATTTGACAGTCAAGATAGTCAGACACATCTTCTGATTAATCAAGAGCTCTCATTTCCAAATTTAAAATCTAAATGGTTGAAAATGTCTAAGTGTATGCAGTTCTTAGCTACATCTCATAAAGTGGAAATTAACTTGACCTCATCTACTAGAATATCTTGTAAGCGAATACATTAAAATACCTGCATTTGCATTTAATAGCTATGAGAGCAGCTGTGGAGTTTTAATGTTGAACTGAGTCAGTAGTCTTGGTTTTTTATGCTAGAAAGAAAGGCTAAACAGGCAAAAAAGAGGTCAGCAGATTCTGTTTTGTAGCAATTATAGTGTGGGCAAAAGGTTTCCCTGCTCAATAATTAAATGAAATACATAGTTTGTTATTTTGTAAAAAAAAAAAAAAGGCAACATGATTATGGAATTAAAGCGCTTTTACAGACCAATTTTGATCATTTATAAGAAGTAAAAACCATGTAGGTCATGGCTGATTTTATCGAGTCCTGGGGCTCGATAAAAGAGCTCCATCTTGTGTATATGTACATTTTTGGGTGGGGTTTGGTGGGTAATCATAAAAAGTGTATTGATATGTGAATATAATAAAATAATATTCTATTTTGTTTTAACAATCACATATTTATCTGTATTCAGCTAGATCAATTGGACTTAAAGTTCAGTTCTGGAAATTTTTTTGCTAGTCATCCACCTGGGGAAATGATTTACAATATGAACATTTCAAAGAATGTGGACCACAAATAATAACATGCAACTAGGAGATTTAAAGTTGCATTGGTACTGGCAGATTCAACATGGGGTATTGTTAAGTTCCCATTTCCACTGGGAATTTTGTACAGTATGTGCACACTTCCTGTCCCTCTTGCCCATCTCAATCTTCTTGTACCAGCCATATTCAATACATGTTATGCCAGCTGCTGTACCTTCTCTCGTTCTCAAACTAGTTTGCAAGCAAGAAGCCAGATGAGGTATGACAAAAAAAAACTACCTGTGAGATTATACATTTTAATACAGGACAAGACATTGATTTTCCAGGCACCCTCCGGCTCAAACAATATCTTGCCTTTCATTCTGGACTGATGTTGGGAGGTATTTCTAAAAATATTGATGTCAAAAATTTCTGTACTTCTGTACTACACAAATGATTCCACACACATGGGCAGGGTGTCCACGCACAAAACACCACCTTCATAATGGCCGCTTTCCAGGCCAGCGTACATTTATACCATAGAAGTTCATAGGCAGATATCTTAAAACTTTAATGCTTTATTGGAACATAAAAATAAAATCATATACAGGACTTACATGGAAGGGAAAAATACACTTGATGCATTTCATAGCCAAAACTACTTTATCAAGAGTCAATTAACTTAAAGGGTGTGTACACTGGAATAATAGTTTTTTTAATTCCCCATTACTGGAAGCTATAATTCTTCTGAACTATCACTGAACTATAACTTAAAACATTAAATTTTTTTATTATATACCACATTCGATTTGATTATAGAAAAGTTTATGTTGTGAGAATAAGTTTTACCTATAATGATGACATATAAAAGAAAAAAACTGACAATAATGAGTCTTGCAATTTAAATCTTGGTAAAAGTAAAACAACAGTTTTTAGAGTTATTTAAAATAACACTGTCTCTATCTCTATAAATATCCAATGGCTACAAATCCAGTATGAGATGCCATTTTTATTTCTATAAAAATTGACTCCCACAGAAGGATTTCAAAATGTCAAAAAGTAATATTCAGATTTTCACGCTGCTGGACTCAGACATGCAAAGATATATCTAAGCTGGCAGTATAAAGAAATCTTATTTTGATTTTCTATTACCAGCTTTGCACCTCTGCAGTCAGTTTGATAATATTTGGAAAGTACATACTTTCTGGTGGGATTCTTTACGAGCTTTATGCTATGATATTTGATTGGAATACAAAAACAAATTTTACCAAATGATTCAAATTCACAGTTTCATTTCAACCTTATTTTAACCTTCAGAGAAATTTCTATTGTCCAGCAATGAGAAATATTTATAGAGAGAAACAGTAATAGTTAGCCAGCTATGTTACAGTTAATTTTGCCCTAATAATAGTCACGCATCTGTGTCATAGATCATGTGACCCCAAAAAAACGCTAGTATAAAAAACAAATAATAAAAGCAATAATTTGCAAAACCTTATAAACACCAAAGAACCATTACCTATCATGTAAAAGAACAAATGTAACAAAACAACAAAAACAAAGGCAAAACCCCCCAAAAGAAGCAAAAACATATATAGAAGGTAATAAACCTCTAACAGTGTAATTAAATGATATTGAATGTCACTTCATGCTTTAATAAAGACTCAACTCAAGAACAAGAACAGTGACTTCTAATAGCCATATATGAAACATTGATGGGTCCAATTATTACTTACATTCTGCATATTATTATAAGAACTATTTGTGAGAGCCAGAACACATATGGTACTTAATTATTGATTGTTTACTCCAACCAGTTTACTCGGCATGAAAATAAATGATATTAAGGGCACAGCCACACCGCAAACGCAATCGCACACAGAATCCCTTGCGATTTCATGTGCGATTTTGTTGCATTTGCGCATGCGTTTTCTTCGTTAGGTATAGGAAAACACATGCGATTGCGATTTAAAATACGGAACGCAAATCACAATCGCATGCCCAATCGCAACGCACCTGATAACGTGCTGTTTCAGTGCGTTGCCGCATTTTCAATGATCTGAAAAAAAGCAAGCACAATCGCATGCGCAAACCCAAGGTTAATGGGATAGTGTGGTATAGCCCTAAAATAGGATTTTTTTATGCAAAAGTGAACGTTTGTACACAGGATTTTAGGGCCCCAGTTCCAGTATAAACTGATGGGCTTTTACATCTTTATATATTGATTATTATTGGTGACATTTTTATATTGAATTTCAATATAACTTTATACTGCTGTATTAGTAATTGCAACTGGGTTTTGTGGAGATCTTTTGCTATGTACAAATTTGCACTGTTTGAAATGCAGGCATGGAACCATACCCTTTCTCTTCCCATCTAGGAAGCCCTGTGGTTTTGTCACTTTAGATGAAAATGTGGATCTAAGTCGATGCCAATGGAGCGGTTCCTGTGATAGGAAACCAAAAGAGGACAGGCAATTCAGGTACCCCCTGATTTCTGTACTACCCCAGCAACTCAGCTAGTACCTACTTCATAATTTATTAGAAACATTATTATCTGCACCCACCATTATATATGGAACATTATATGACACAATTTCCAAAGATATTTGGGAGAGATTTTGCAAGTCACACACAAAAATGTAAATATCTTTAAAACTATGTAAAAAAAAATAAGGAAAGTGAAGCAATTCCTGTCAATTTACCCCCTTTGAGTTCCCCTTTAAATTTAATTCTTTACCAAAATGGCTGGAATGAATTAAAGGACAACAATACCCAAAAAACAACATCTCCCCCATTACATGTCCACACTTCCAGCAGCTGAAATCACTTACTCTCATTTACAACCGTGCTTCACTCCCTTAGATATCACACAGCAAAGAGGAGTGCTAACAGCCCTCCTCCTAGATGGCCCAGGGCCATCCTTAACATATCACTTGTCATTGGCTGGTGGGCATGTCTGTTACAACCTCTCTCCTCCTCCTCTGCCAGTCAATCAAACTTTAACTGTCCTGTTGCTAGAATACAGCCTACATAATCAAGCTAATACAGGAGTGTTTCCTCACATGTTTGCTCTGAATGACAGTTAGAGGCAGACAGAATCGTTACGCCCCCTTCACAGCATGGCTAATTGAAGACAGAGAGAGGCTTGAAATCAGGAAAAAAAATGTATAAGGAGGGCTGCATACCTTTACTCTTTTTAAAGCAGTTTAAAAAAAAAATGCATTGAGGCAATACAGTTATCCTTAAAAGACTTTTATGCGTTAAAGATCGTTGGATTTATAATTAAAAACAAAGATGCTCAAAAGAATTTAATGAACAGCTGGATCTGACACCTTATGTTTGAAATATTTAACTTTGGGGGCTGTGCAAAAAAGTGGACAGGAGAAAATGCAAATTGAAAGTTGTTAAAATAGTGTTGTTTTTTTATTTCTGGAAGCAATATTTATAAAGGCGCAGTGTTGCTTTTTATTAAAGGAGAATGTTTGAGTATGTTAATGAATTACAAATATTTATTTACAATCAGGGGCACTCTGCTCAGAAAGTTCATGTGCTGATTAGCAGTGGCGTAGCTAGGAATCACTGGGCCACCAGCAAAACTATGATGGTACCCCTTTCTATGTTTCATCCACAGTAGAGGCTATATCTGTCATAGTAAAAAAATAATAAAATGGGCCCCTTGGCTCCCAGGCCACCCTGTTGTTGCTCCTGCTGATTAGGTTAGTAGCATTGTTTAGACTTCTTCCATCTACTGAAGCTGCAATTCAAGAATTAGTTTTTTCTAAAATAAGCCTCTTATTAAAAAAACATACAGGGAGATTCAATAAAAGTTCTTATCGTTACAAATGGTGGTAATTTTGCCCCAACAAATCAGATATTATTTAACATTTGATTTGAAAGCTAACATCTGATTGTTTGGGGCAAAATTAGCACCACTTATAATGATAACTTTTATTGAATAACCATGATATTATACTTCTAATTAAAAAACAGTATATACTGTATTATAGTGACATAAACACTTACTTTTTATGCCCCACTGTGTGTGCTGCAATCCGTTGTGATTTTCTAATGCATGCGATCATCATTTTTGTCTGTTCCTGTCAAAATCACACTTTGTACAAATCTATGGAACAGCATGAAAAAGCAGACACAAGAGGGTACAAGCAGACACAAATCAATAGGATATGCAATTTTCTTTTTAACCATTATGCTTTGGGAAAGAGAAGCGCAAAAGCACAGGAAAGTGGATAGACACAAGCACGTGGCAACAATGCACAGTAACGCACATCGATTTGTTGTGCTCTATAGTGGGGCCTTAGTCTGAATGGGTTTTCAATATCCGTGAAAGTGAAAATAACTATATTTGAAAATTTTAGCTGTAAATCCTCCCTTGTGCTATAGGATGAGTGTAATATCAAATTCCTGGTTCTCAAATTTCTGGTTCTTGCAGATTTCCGCATCATAGAAGCTAAAACGGATTAAAACAGGCAAAGCCAATTTTAATACATACAACAAATAGAAGCCTAATGCACATCCAATTCAATTGCTTTCATTTTATGTTACCATTGTATTGCAACTTAAAAAGCCTGCCCTTTTCTTTGGATAAATTAAAAGAAATTAGTTCAATAACTTGGCCAAATTATTTTAAGCCCAGCAACCACGTCACGGTTTGCTTTATTTTGCTGGGTCCTAACTTTTAACCTTAGTCACTTTTCACCTTCTTAGGAGACATAAGGAATTGAAGCCAAATTTAAAAGATGGAATAGATGGGGGAGCAAACGATGCGGCAGAAACATTATGGGTGGAACTGTGTACAGGAAGCAAGAAGGTGGGTAAATTAATTGTTGGAGTGTGTTATAAGCCGCCAAATGCCGGGGAAGAGGTGGAAATGAATCTCCATATGCAGTTGGCGAAGGCTGCTGGTATGGGGCATGTTCTGGTTATGGGGGATTTTAACTACCCTGAAATAGATTGGAGTAATGGAACTGCCAGCACCTCAAAAGGTATAAAGTTCTTAAATTTCCTATATGAGCATTTTCTTTCACAGATGGTAGAAGTTCCTACTAGAAAGAATGCGTTGTTGGATCTGGTGATATCTAATAACCCAGAGCTCATTTTGGAGATGAAGGTAATGGGAAGCTTAGGGAATAGTGACCATGATATAGTGTCATTTAATATAGGTTGCAGAAAACTAAAGTGCACTGGCTTAACAAAAACTTTTAACTTTAGGAAAGCTAATTTTATGCTTTTAAAGGAATCGCTCCTGCTCATAGACTGGGGGGAACTGTTTCTAGGTAAAGATACTGAGCAGATGTGGACCACTTTTAAAGGGATATTAAACTATAACATTTCCAAATCGGTACCTTTAGGAAACAAGTGTAAAAAAATTAGGTCCACTCCTGCATGGCTTAATGCTCAGGTAAAAAGGGAAATGGAAAAAAAGAAAAGGGCTTTTAAAATTTTGAAAGCAGAAGGCACAGAACAGGCTTACAGGGACTTCAAAAGTTGTAATAAAGAGTGCAAGAAAGCAATTAAACTAGCTAAAATAGAAAATGAAATACGGATTGCCGAACAAAGCAAGTCCAACCCCAAGATGTTTTTTAAGTATATAAATGGTAAAAAAATGAGGACTGAGAATGTGGGACCATTAAATAATGGAGCTGAGGTGGTTGTAGAGGATGCCGAAAAGGCTAATCTGCTAAACCGTTTTTTTACATCGGTTTTTACTGTTGAGAATCCTTACAGTAGGGATTGTAACAATGTGCAGGGAGGAAATGAAGAGTTTTCACATTGGATAACAGAGGATATGGTACGGAATCAATTAGACAAAGTTAATATCAATAAAGCGCCAGGACCAGATGGATTGCATCCTAGGATTTTAAAAGAGCTTAGTTCAGTTCTAGCAAGACCACTGTGTCTCATATTTTCAGATTCGCTTTTGTCTGGGGATGTGCCGCTGGATTGGAAAAAAGCCAATGTAATACCAATATTCAAAAAAGGTAGTCGTTCACAGCCTGGTAACTATAGACCTGTAAGCCTAACATCAGTGGTAGGGAAGGTGATGGAAACTTTGTTAAGGGATCATATCCTTGACTTTGTCTCCAGAGATCATCTTATTAGTAGTAGTCAGCATGGATTTATGAGAAATAGATCATGCCAGACAAATTTAATTGGTTTTTATGAAGAAGTGAGTAAGAAGTTAGATTCAGGCACAGCTGTGGATGTGGTATATTTGGATTTTGCAAAAGCCTTTGATACTGTGCCACATAGGCGACTAATGTATAAACTGAGGACTGTTGGCCTTGAAGAAAACATTTGTTCATGGATAGAGAACTGGTTATTGGACCGCAAACAGAGAGTGGTGGTTAATGGAGCTACATCTATGTGGGCTAAAGTTCTAAGCGGAGTTCCTCAGGGTTCTGTACTGGGGCCGCTTCTGTTTAATCTGTTTATAAATGACTTAGAAGGGGGCATTGAGAGCAGGTTCTCTTGTTTGCTGATGACACTAAATTATGCAGAGCTTTGGAAACTTCCAATGATGTGCAAGTGCTGCAAGCAGACCTAGATAGATTATCAAAATGGGAGCAGAATGGCAGATGAGATTCAATGTTGATAAATGTAAGGTGGTGCATTTGGGATTTAATAACCCTGTGCCACCTACACCATAAATAACTCTGTGTTAAGTGCATCTGAAATGGAAAAAGATTTGGGGGTTCTGGTAGATAAAGACTTAGCTGTAGCAAACATCATAGACAGCTCAGTAGCAACAGCTAGAGCTAGCAAGATATGTCTTGTATAAAGAGGGGAATGGAATCAAGAGAGAAAAAAATTATTCTCCCTCTTTACAAGGCACTGGTAAGGCCACATTTGGAATATGCGGTGCAGTTTTGGAATCCCATATACAAGGGACATCTTGGAAATTGAGGCAGTTCAGAGAAGGGCAACTAAATTAATAAGGGGAATGGGAGGGCTTGAATATGCAGGCAGATTAGACAAGTAGGGCTGGTACATTGGAGAAGCGGTGGTTGCGTGGGGAATGATAACCTTATACAAATAATTAATGGCCCATACAGTGAACTCTCTGGTGCATGTGCACTAATAGGTCATATCAGAGGATCGTGGACATCCTGGTTGGAAGAAAAGAAGTTTCATCTTCAGGTTAGGAGAGGTTTCTTTACAGTGAGAACGGTGAAACTGTGGAACTGTCTTCCAGCGGAGGTGGTAATGGCAAGTTCATTGAATAACTTTAAAAAAGGCCTGTATAAGTTTAAAACTAAAAAATATTGAAATTACTGGTATTAATGCATATAGATCTGGTTGATCCAGGGATACTTTCCGATTGCCGTTTGGAGTCAGGAAGGAATTTTTCCCCCTTTTTTAGCTGGGGTTTTTTGCCTTCCTCTGGATCAACTGTTAGGTAGGGTTAAAAAAAAAAAAGATAGGTTGGACTTGATGGACGAATGTCTTTATTCAACCTTAATTACTATGTTACTATGTAAAAAAAATTACTATAATTCTCAAACTTTGGCTTTACAGTATATCAGTACCTGCCTTTTATGAGATGAAAGTCAATGCTGCTCTTTCGCTTGCTTTCTTGGGACTGACTTTCCAGCTCTAAGTACTTGAACATTAGAGATGGCTGAACTTTCGAAAATTCGGTCCGTTTTCGAACGTTCGAACTATTGAGAAAGTTCGAAAACGGACCCATTAAAGTCTATGGGAGGCAAATAGTTCGAAAAGTTTGAGTCAAATACAACTAAAATATTAATAGTAACTTAATGTAAGTGGCTGTGGGACCTGGGTAATAGCCTGGGGGGCATGTTTCAATATCCAGGACTTTCGTAAAATCGATTTTACTCTCACGCGTGCTACTTTCGAGCTCTCGCGTTCGAACATTCAAGGTAACATGGTCATTTTGCTCGTGGATTCGATGCTCGCATATAGGATCTAATGGACACTTTACTCGCGGATTCGATGCTTGCGTATAGGGATAATGGACATTTTACTTGCGCATTCGATGCTCGCATATAGGGATAATGGACATTTTACTCGCGGATTCAATTTCGGCATTCGAGTTATAATCCCTTCTTCCCATTGACTTCTATATGCAATACAGGATCTAAAATCGAGACTCGAAAGTGGGTGTCGACATTCCACTATTTGTTAGCCAGCAGACAACATGCTACCGTCCAGTGGCAGCGATTATTGGTGGAATATCTCACCAGGCGGGAGTACGAATGCATCCCCGTTGGGTCCCCCAACATGAAAGGGCGCAAGCTGCGCATAATGTACCACTTGCAAAGATCCAGCTGACCACCTCTCAGCTCCAGAAGAGGTGGTCGGACTTGAAGCAGCAGCGTAGGAGCTATGTTGAGGATATACAGCAAAATGTCCAAGGCAAGTATCACATTTATATATGAAATTTTAACTGTGATTGAGTTGTAAAAACACCACCTTTTGCACCACTCTAATCATGCGGTTCTGCGACAGATCTTTCTGCTGTGGGAACTCGTCCTGACAAGCTCTGTCTATGTATAACCACTATACGAAGTTATTGCACTTTTTCTGTTACTTTTATAGCACTCGTGATTGGCGATAGCGTTTTGGCGATAGTGTTTCCTCACAAATGATTGTGGGGCCTTTAGTGCTTTTCTCCTAAAGGACTCAAAGTGCATATGTTAGTTAGTGTTAGTAAATTTTAATGTAACTCTTAATGTTAGTAGATGTTAGTTAAAGGACAAGTACACAAAAAAATATTTACAATATTTACATATAATACAAATTTTGAAAGCTCTTTTTTCCTAAACGACTCAAAGTATATATTTTTAATATTAGTTAATGTTAGTTAGTGTTAGTATTAGTAAATGTAACTGTTAGTTAATGTTATTAAATGTTAAAGGACACACGAAAAATATTTACAATATTTACATTATTATTTTTTATTTATTATTAATTTTTTATTATTATTTATTATTATTAATCACTTTTTTATATAGAAATTTGCAGATGAGGGATCTCTGTCTCCCAGTGAGGGTGGATCACCCCCTAGATCACCCCCACCAAGGCCCCAGGTATGGCCAGAAGTTTCCCCTTCCCCTCCAGCAGTGCCAGCACCAGCACGCCAGTGCCACCAGCACGCCAGTGCCACCAGCGCCCCCGGGACGACATGGCGAAGACCGTCAAGCGATTAGAGAGGTGCATGGTCAATATGCACCGTGACATTAAGCGCATTAAGCGCAAAATATTGTTAAAAAATAGGTGACTTTCCCACCAGTTGTTTTATTCTTCTTTTTCTTATTGTTATTATTATTATTATTATTATTATTATGATATTATATATAGCACAAAAAGAAGTGCTTAGTTACATTTAGTAAAAAAGTTAAAGCAAACCAATCTCTGTGTTTTACAAATGACTACAAACATAATTATTCAGGCTTTTCCCACACCCCATTGGCTTCTCTCCCTCAGAGTATGCTTCATGCAAGGGAAAGCGGGGAAGGGAATACGCTTTATAGGAGAAGCACCATTGAGTAACAGTAGACCCACTGCAATTTGACAACATTATTGCAGAGCCAGGCAGGCTTGGCCCCACTGGACAGACCCCATACCCATGGGTCTCTCTCTCAGAGTATGCTTCGGGCAAGGGAAGCGGGGAAGGAGTTATGTCGTAGGAACAGCACCATTGAGTAACAGTAGACCCACTTCAGTTTGACAACATTATTGTGAAGCCAGGCAGGCTTGGCCCCACTGGACAGACCCCATACCCCATTGGCTTCTCTCCCTCAGAGTATGCTTCGTGCAAGGGAAAGCGGGGAAGGAGTTATGCTTCGTAGGAACAGCACCATTGAGTAACAGTAGACCCACTTCAGTTGACAACATTAGTTGGCAGGCAGGCAGACTTGGCCCCACTGGACAGCCCCATACCCATTGGCTTCTCTCTTTTAGTGTATGCTTCATGCAAGGGAAAGCGGGGAAGGGGTTATGCTTCGTAGGAACAGCACCATTGAGTAACAGTAGATTCACTTCAGTTTGACAACATTATTGCGGAGACAGGCAGGCTTGGCCCCACTGGACAGACCCCATACCCCATTGGCTTCTCTCCCTCAGAGTATGCTTTGTGCAAGGGAAAGCAGGGAAGGGGTTATGCTTCATAGGAACAGCACCATTGAGTAACAGTAGATTCACTTCAGTTTGACAACATTATTGCGGAGCCAGGTAGGCTTGGCCCCACTGGACAGACCCCATTGGCTTCTCTCCCCCAGAGTATGCTTTGTGCAAGGCAAAACGGGGAAGGGGATACGCTTTGTAGGAACAGCACCATTGAGTAACAGTAGACCCACTGCAATTTGAAACATTATTGCGGAGCCAGGCAGGCTTGGCCCCACTGGACAGACCCCATACTCCATTGACTTCTCTCCCTCAGAGTATGCTTCGTGCAAGGGAAAGCAGGGAAGGAGTTATGCTTCGTAGGAACAGCACCATTGATTAACAATAGATTCACTTCAGTTTGACAACATTATGTGGAGCCAGGAAGGCTTGGCCCCACTGGACAGACCCCATACCCCATTGGCTTCTCTCCCTCAGAGTATGCTTTGTGAAAGGGAATGAGGGGAAGGGGATACGCTTTGTAGGAACAGCACCATTGAGTAACAGTAGACCCACTGCAATTTGAAACATTATTGCGGAGCCAGGCAGGCTTGGCCCCACTGGACAGACACACACAAAAAAGCTCAAAAAGCGCAAAAAACTCTCTCCAACTCATACACTGTCAGGTCTCCACTAAACACACTCCAACACACTGACAAAATGGTGCTGGTCACATGGCCTTTTATACCCAAGGGGCTGGCAATACTCAAATTAAGACAAAATTTGTAGTTCTCCTCGCACTCCTGTGTTTTAGATTCTTGGAGTGGTGCTGGATCCTCTACATTGTTTAACCACCAACAAATGAAGTATAATCAAACTGGGAGACCCCGAAATGTTGTGCACATGCCTATGTCACAATAAAAATTTGAATTTACCAAGTGAGTGTGGTCCTCGTTCCATATTCAGTTTGACAATACTCAAATTAGTTGCCATTGGCTGATTTTGGACATGTGGGCATAATTTTTTTTTTAATTCAATGATTTTTACTCGCGGATTCAATGCTCGCAGCTAGGTATAATGTACATTTTACTCACAGATTCTATATTCACTGGCAATTTATGAGTAAATATCGAATCCGCGAGTAAAATGTACATTATACCTAGACGCAAGCATAAAATACGCGAGTAAAATGTACATTATACCTAGACGCAAGCATCGAATACGCGAGTAAAATGTACATTATACCTAGACGCAAGCATCGAATACGCGAGTAAAATGTGCATTATACCTAGACGCAAGCATCGAATACGCGAGTAAAATGTACATTATACCTAGACACGAGTATCGAATCCACAAGTAAAATGTCTATTATACCTATAATAGACATTTTACTTGTGGATTCGATGCTTGCGTCTAGGTATAATGACATATTACTCGCGGATTCGATGCTCGTGTATAGGTGTAATAGGCATTTTACGTGCATATTCGATTCCTCAAACGGTCGTACGGTCGAACATTTGATAAATTATCGAAAGTCCAGGAAATATCGAAAGTCCAAGACCGGGATAGTTTGAAAAGTCCGGGTCCATTCGAACTCGAACAGTTCGACTCGAACTTGCGTTCGAGTTCGAGTTCTATGCCATCTCTATTGAACATATGTTCGCACATTTCCCAGAGGCTTTGTCAAACCTCCAATACATCAAGATATATATATAAAGAAGTAGGATAGTATACATACACAGAGTGCAACTAGTGACCAAATTTATTCAATACATACAAAAAATAGAAGCCTAGTGCCAAAATGGGCACTGGAACATATAGGAGCTAGGTTAAATGCATGATGCCATCACGCAGAATCCAGAATGGCAAATGGATATGAAAATGGACAAACACACAAAAAAAAAATAGGAACTTATTCATAACTGGATTTTAAAGATTTGAAAGAAAAACAGACCTCTCTTTATTCTGAGGAAGCTTTTTAAACTCTGGATGCTGTTTGAGATGAATTTCTCCAGGAAGGCATACATTTTACTGGGTTTTATTTTGCGATTCTTGCCATTTTTTTTGCACTTTTGTCTTGCACTTGAAATAAAGGATATATAAGGGAAACATAAGTGTCTTTTTATCTTTTGAATATATGGTTTTATGTACACTCTAAAACAAAGTTTAGTTTACTGGATAGCTGTAGCTTTAAAACTAAAGGTGTGTAAATTTTTTTGTTCTATCCCTCCCCCATAGCCTACCTTGTAGATTGCGGCAGCGTGATGACATCACACGCACGCACGTTTTCAGAACAACACCACAAAGAGAGTGCAATAATGTTGTGGTGCGTGCTACGTAACAACATTGAATCAGAAGGCAGATCTCCTTGATATAAAAACAATAATCCGTGTCTCACCTCTCATTAGAATATGGTTGTTAAGAAATGTACATTTCTAACATGAGGTTTGTGTCTCATTTCCCAGTGTTCCAGGATCACACAGTGTGGTCACTGACCATTGTGTTCTTTACACATGCTCAGTCCTAAGATACTACAGGAACTTGTTACAGTTGGTCACACCCACTAGTAGCCTCTAGTCAATCCTTTTACAGGGCAGAATAGGCAAGGGAGCATGTGACTGAGATCAGAGGTGTGGCCAGTCACTGTACATACACAATGAAATTTCATCCAATTCTAACATGTACTTTAATGCTATTTACTGTACTGCTATTTTACAGTTAATTGGATTTTTTTAGTGGGTATATGTTCAGATTCAGTAGTGTAAAAATTTGGATTTAGTTCTCCTTTAATACTACATTATGTTTTATCTTTTTTATTCTGGGAAAGACTGTTGAGGAAGCTCAGTCCTGACAAAGAGAATACTAGTGAAAATCACAATATTAGCAATGGAAAAATGTTACAGGAACTTTTGACCATTAGATTCTACATGGTTTAGTTTTTTTTCCCCCCTGTATTCTTGTATACTCCACCTGTAGCAGTGTTCTGCTGACACACTCTGCATAATTTTGTCAATTACCATCCATTTGAGATGCTTTTCCCTGTCTGTGTGGGTTCCTTCCTTGTGACTGCTGATGTATCATGCCCTTTATCCCTCTGGTTTATAGGTCATGAAGTGTGGCCTACATTTGCCAACACACGTACAGGTGAACAAATATGCAAAAGATTTCTGGTATTGCAGAGAGTGAAAGGCTCTTCTTTTTTTTGATTTTTATGTATTTTTCAGACATCAGGGTAGTTGTACATGTAATATTAGTAAATGTCTTTATTTAATTATAGAAATCCATTTTACTTTGATTCACTGTACTGTCAGGGAGATTCACCCAGAGCCGCACTTGCTCGAGGCAAAGATATTAACCAGAGGCTGTGCGGCTCTGGGTTAATCTCACCCGCACATAAGTATTTAACGGCAGCTACTGTATCAGCTAGAGTTGAATACTTACATGTGCACAGCTGCACAGCCTCTGGTAAATAGTCGGTGACTACACGAGTGTCCCTTTCAAAACTTGTGTAGCTGGTGAAAAATAGGGGTTAACCCTAGCCAATCATAAATCCGATTGCTCAACTTTAGCCCATTAATAGAGTGCTGCACCTCTGCAGCGCACCTCCATAAATCCCCCTGTATATGTTTTATTTATGGATGGGGACAATAACTGACCAATAACCATTTTTTGTTTTAGAGGAGAAATAAACTTGATTCTAATGTGAAAGCCTTTCTCCCCAGAACACCTATATATTATAAGAGTCTTCTGTAGTTGGTTGCATTAAGTACATGTAAGTAATAGATTCTGTAACTAAAAAGACTTCCATGTTGTTTCCAGTACAGCCCACAGCCCATGTAGTCATCAAAGAGCCACGCCCCCTGACCCCAGTAGTCACTGTCTCTATAAAATACATATATTTTCCAACGAAATGGAAGTCCTTGATAAGAGTTTAAAAGTTGCTTGTTACCCTGCAGTTTATTTACCAGCCAGTGGGAAATAGATGCAGTTTTCCTGGGGCAATACAAATTAGTCAGCTCATTTTGTTGACATATTTAAAAAATTATTCTGTTCCTAGCAAAAGATAAAGTTTCTACATGTAATAGGGAGCCACATAGAATTTTTGTTAGGATAGTGGTAAGAGCTCTGCTTTTACCAAGACAGACTATATGAAGTTGATATGTTAATATTCTGTTTCTTACATCCATGCTAGCTAAGAAATACACTGCAAAGATAACTTTCCTTTTTTGCATGAAAGGATTATATCATGATTAGGACAGAAGCATTGAATGCATTTAAAAAATCCCCGCTCTGTGTCAGGGAGAGGGAGGATCCCTATGCTTTTATGTGATTGGCTGTCAGCTTCTAGGAAGCAATGCTGCAACTTTCTTGTTTTGATTTTTTGAGGACTACAGAGCATGTGCATAAACTGCATACATTTAGCTGGGTTTACCCAGCTAAGGTAAATTGTGCTGACCCCTAGTAACCACTGATTCATATCATAAATTACCCAGCAAAAACAGCAAAGGAAGAGGTAAGACACAGTTTGGTGTATGTTTGTGAATATACCCTTTCAGTACAACATTTATGGGCAGGGGTGTACACAAGGTAATCATTTGCTGGCCCAAGCATCCTGATGGCCCCAAAGAGCATAACATTTTGTGATTCTGTTCTTCTTTTTAATTCAGCATGGCAACTGAAAAGAACATGGGGTAGTGACAGAGAAGTATTATGTAAGCTTCTGACTATACTGTCTATGAAAAAGGTGGCTTCTCATTGCATTGTGCTTGGGGTTTGCGTGAAATTACTTCTCAGTACTGGGAACTTGTGATGGAGATTGGCTTATAATTGTACTGTTGTACTGGGTAGGTGTGTAAGCTTCTGACTATACTGTATATGAAAGAGTTGGCTTCTCATTGCATTGTCCTTGGGGGTGGCTTCTTAGTACTGGGGACTTGTGGAGGAGAGTGGCTTTTCCTTGTACAGGGAGTAGGGGCTTCTCAGCATCTTGTCCTTGGGGTGGGGTAAAAGTGACTTCTTAGTAGTTGGGGTTTGTGGGCAAGAGTGCTTTTTGGGGTTAGGAAAGATTGTCTTTTGATTGTACTGTGTGGGGTAAAATGGTGTAGTGGGGGTACTGCACTTTGTGTGGTTGGTAACGGTGTAGTGTGCATGTGGGGGGGCAGATAATTCTGATTGTGACCTTGCTTATGGGTAAAATATATTCTCTTTTTATACTGTTCAGTAACTACTGACCTCTGATTACCCTGCCACTAACAACACAAAGGGGCTCTTTTACCCAGAGCCGCAATCACTCTGGGTAAATACTTCTTCTGCTATCTGCTGGCGTTAAAATCCTGCACTAAAAGGTGCAAACACGATATTAAATCACGCTGATATGGAGCAAATGCTGCACTAACCGGTAGCAAACCAGTCAGCACGCCTTTAACTCCATATATTTGCCCAGCGAGTCTGGGTAAATGAGGCCCAAACAGTTTAAAGGGCATGTCCTCCTCCCAGACAAAACTATACTTATGTTTTCAATTTCTAAACCCCAAACCATAATAATTATGCAACTAATGGATGTTCTTGAAGCCAGATCATTCAAAGATGCTTCTGTCATCTTACATCTTCTTTCAGGAATCAGTCTTGAAGTCCCAGTCAATGACTGACTGCTTCTGACTGAACCGCCTCCTCTGACCATGTGTAAGCTCATAAGAAGCTTGTCCAGTTTTAAGAAGAGACGGGAACCATTAAAGAAGGGGACAGTGAAGATCTGGCTTCAAGATTGTCCATGAGCTGTGTAAAGCTTCATATACACATATGATAGCGCAGGCCGACCCGCGCCACATGATGTGAATGAGCACCTGCTGACAATCGTACTATGTATGGGTGCTTTGTTGGCTAAAACACACATTCGGTTGGCCCGTGCATCGCGGTTCTGCCCCTGCAATCGCATGTGTGTAAGTATTGTAGTCTCCTAAAACAATGGGCTCTTTATTTTTCTTGCATTGAACTGTTGTTCCTGCTCACATTTGCAGCATTGTTTTATAGTAAAGTTTTTCCCAAATATTTACCACCTTTCAATTTTTTTACTGCCTTTTGTCATAGTTTTTGAATATACATATGCATACTTATTATGAAGAAGAACTTTCAGTAGAGATTTCAGTTTACCTTTAAGTGCTATAACTTTGGGGGGGATGTAATAAATCTGCGTATCACAACTTACCTTCACTTGTTCCTGTGATGTATTAACTTTTCTTTTGAAATTCCACAGGCAGTGCAAAACTCTTGCTAGCACAACACAACATCAGGTAGCGTAGGTTTTACACTTATTTCCCTATTAGCACATGCTATTGCATCTCCCTGTTTATGTTCTAAACATTTACCAAATTTCAAAATGACTTATGGCCAGAAGTTTAGATAGGGAGGCATTGGCATTGTTAATAGGATGTTGTTTCTCTTTTGAAAATTGTTGTTCTTAATATAAACAGCAATTTTATATTCCCTGCCTCGAATCCTATTTATGCTAATGTGAAGAGCTCTATGAAGATAGTTATTGGCAGAATACCAAGCAATATCATAGGGTTTATGGTTCTATGTTTAGTGACAGTGACAGTGATAAATAACCTTTAAGAACCCAATTTTTGTATTTGTTTTGAGCATAAGCCCTCTGGGGAATTAAACAAACATCGCTTTGGGAGGTAGGCTTAGTAACACCATTAGGGCTGCACTGAAGTTAGAAATTTCAATTTAGTTTATGATCCATATTTTTCTTTTACTGCTCTTCAGTCAGACAAAGGATTATGAAGCATAGAATGGTCGATATTCTTGCATATTGTTGTATTTAGAAAAGGAACTGAGCTGTTATTATTTTACTGTGTGAGATTATTCCTGTGTTTTTTTTCAGTTAATATACATTTAGAGAATAAAATTACATATTAAGCAGGTACTATGGTGTATTAAAGGGCATGTCCAATGTCCAGCCTAAAAAAAAGTGACCTTAAAACTGCACTTTTACATTATCTATACATTTCAATACATTGCCCTTGAAGTTCCTTACTTCACCCAGTCCCCCACTGCTCCTCTTCTACTCTGAGGCTGACTGCCAGTTCACTTCCTGGTAGCGTCCGTCAGTAAAGGTGCAACGTGATGTCACGTAAAAATTACCTGACAGTAGTGACCAGAAAGTGGGCCGGCTATCAGCACAGAAGCCCAGTGCTCCTGTTTTTGCTCGAAACAGGAGCAAGGGGCAGCACCTAGATGGTGAGGGACTATGTCGGAAAGTTCAGGAGCACCTTTGGCATAATTTAGTAATGCGAAACCTAGGTTTGGGGGATAATCTACATTTTCAGATAAAGGTTATTTTGAGTAGACCTGAGTGGGCCCTTCAACGCAATTGAATCTGAACTTGTGATCAAATATTTAGAAAATTCTGTCAGCTCCACAGATTTTATAAAACTGGAAGACTTTTTTCGGTCAGGGTACATTTAGAGAATAAAATAACATACTAAGCAGGTACTATGGTGTATTAAAGGGCATGTCCAGTCTAAAAAAAGTGACCTTAGAAATGTCAATCACCCCCAAACCCCACTTTCGCATTATCTGTACTTTTCAAAGATGCCTCTGAAGAACCTGACCCGATCATTCGCTGCTCCTCCTCTGCTCTTTGTCTGACAGCCGGTCCACTGGTTGCAGCTATCAGTAAAGGCACAACATAAAGTCATGCAATAAAACCCCTGACTGCCGTGACCAGGAAGTAGAGCAGCTGTCAGTGCAGAAGCCCTCTGCTGATTAACATTTCTAAGGTTACTTTTTTTTAGGCTGGACATGCCCTTTAAGTGAACTAAATATTGTATTCCCGGATGAGTAATGCATTAAACATTTTATAACATCTGATATACTTGAACATAAAGACATTATATAGTGAAAAGGGTAAAAGAGACAAATTTCTGTTTTAATTAACTTCAATGGCTTAGGTACTGGTTTATTTATAAAGTGAAAAGTTGACAAAGTTAAAAAGGCAGATTATGGTCTAATCCACACCCTTAATCCCTCTTCTCTTTATGGCTAATATAAGTGTGGGGATGTCTATGGACCCTTGACCTATACCTTGTCCAGTGAATCGACAAACTTTTTAACTAAAAGAATCAGTGATCCTTCTTATATCTTATAAAACAGCTCCAACCCACGCTCTCCCATTAGAAATACCTACAAACCAAAGATGCCATTGTGACTAGTTTCCCTTGGACATTAGGATTTCCAGAAAGAATACCTCTACAGCTCAGTATAGTTCAGGATCAGGTCAATAAGCAGGAACTGACTGATTCAGCAAACACTATTGGTGATTTGATTCAAGTTGGCCACAACAAACTATTCGTATAATCTAAAAAGTTTCCTTTTAATAGGAAAAATGATGGGATAATCGTCAAACGCTCATCCAGATCTATAGACCCCCTTTCTCTCATGCAACCAAATCAGGAATCTGTTTACTGTTACATCTGGATGTGCATGGGAAAAAACAAATGACAATATTAAATCATTAACAAGCACTACAAACCAACTAATTTCCTCTTAATTTTTTACATCCTGAGCTACTGTAGGTAGGGACAAATTACACATGCCCCAGGGCCAGGGGTGTTCCTAGGGTTTTTAACACCTGAAACAACTTTTAAATTGCCGCCTATCAGTAGAAGGGGGACAGCACATGAAGCTGGCATGGCTTCATCTGGGAACATAGGCATGGCTTGTGGAGGTGGGTGTTGTGGGCTGACTAACACTGACTGGTGGACTGGTGCTGAAATGCAGTATTGCAGGAAGGAAGATTTTTTTACTGCCGCCTTTTAAGTATGCCGCCCTGAGCAAATGTTTCAGTTTGATTCATGGTAGGGGCACCCCTGCCCAGGGCCATGCACCACAAAGTAAATCTAACCTTTAAAATTAACATTGTAAAAAAATATTAGAACATGTGCAAATTTTAAATGGAACTTAAGAAATTTCATCTTGCGCTGAACTTTTTTAAATCGTTGATTATATTCTCATTGTTAAAATGTCACGTACATTCTTACTCTAATGCTTTACAACTTACACATACATGGAAAATACATACACTGTATGCGTAGAACACATTTTCATTTTCATTACAATACATGGCTACACATCTCTAAATTTTAAGTGAAAATGGTCTAAAAGTACTGATGCTACCTGGGGAGGAGCTATCAACTGCTTCACATACAGAAAATATCTAACATTGGATTGCTCAAGAAGAAACAGACACCAATGTTAACACATATTAACAAGTCCTGCTAGGGAATTCTATGTAGGGGGCATTGCCAACTTTGGTTGTAAGTTTGCTTTTTCGGTGAAACCTACCTACAGTATATATCAAAGCAGTCAAGGAACCTGATTTACTGGTATAGCGCTTATACTGAATTTCAATAATAACTTATTGAGTTGCCGTGTGTCAGAAATATACCAGCAAACGCTTGAATGGAAAAGTTACTTATAAAAGGTATTTATGGTCATTGAAGTAACACCATGGACTTATTTTTAGGTTTGCAGTGGAAACCTTAATATTGTGTCCCTTTTATATAAGTAAATCATTTCTATAATATATATAATAAATGTTTTTTATTTTTACAGAAAAAAAGATTTTTATAAAATGTTTTCAGAAGCTTCACCTAAAACACTGAAAGAAAAGCCCAGTGAGTCACTTTAAATCTGTATTATATCAGACCAAGCATATAATCTATTCACATCTAAAGGCCATTCACCATTGTGAAATTACTTTCATGTGTGTACATATGATATTACTTATAAACAATCAAACAAAAAACACAAATCAAGCTGTTTTGTATGCGTACCTGTGAACAGAATTCTTAAGAAGACGGATGAATTTTCTAGCTGCAGTTCTTAGCTTTTCCTGTAGGGGATGCTAAATCATAATAAATTGAACACCATTTAATTTTTTTTCCTGATAAATTATTTACGAAAAGGCATACAAAAAAAATAATAATAATAAAGGAAACTCATTTCATTTTTTTAATACAAGAACTCCAATAATTCTGTCCACAAATGCATTTTACAGAAAGACATTTTTTTTTCAAAATGAAATAACAAAGTAGACTGTGTTATGCATTCTATATGCTACTGTAGGTAAAATACATTTATATTAATAGGGCTTTTGTAGTTAAAAGTCTAGCATTATTTAATCATTATTTAAACAGTTAACCCATGAAGTATACATATTATATAGTTAAACAAAATTAATTAAAATGTACAACATTTTCCCTTTTTTTTTTCTTCTGCACTGCAGGGGGTGTAACTTATAGGGGAGTAAGCCAGTCCCCCCCATGTTATTACCTTCCCTATGACAGAGACATCCTCCCCTCAGATGAAGCAGGGAGGAGGGGCCCATCAAAGTTTTGTTGGGGGGGCAGGAATTTCTCGTTACACCACTGCACATCATATATAGGTTTCCCATTCACAAACATGGTTCTAATGAGTCTGCATAGTAGTGACAGACTAGCAAAAAAAATGTATTTGGATGAAAGTGCCATTTCTGTGCAAATAATATTGTAGAACTGTGCAGAAAGGAAGCACAGTGATGAAAGTCAAAGTTTCATTACTCCCAACAACAGTCTAATAACACTCACTTTTCCCCCATTACACAATGCGAAATATTCTATATTAAATCTATAGAAATTGGAATTTTTCCTGAGTTTAGTAAACTTAAGGCTCGTACACACGTGCGATCGCGTTTTGGCCGATAATCGGCCCGTGTGTAGACGCTTTATTGGCCAAAGCAGTTGTTCGTTCGGAGATCAACGATCCCCGAACGAACTACCGTTTTGGCTGATAAAGAGCATATACACGGGCCTATTATCGGCCAAAACGTTCATTCATACACATTGTGCGTCGTGGGTCGGGACCCACGATCGCACGTTTGTACAAGCCTTTAGTTTATACAGTTATTTTATAAAACAATTAAAACTGAAACACAAAATAAATTGGTGTTGACAAGTAGAACGTGTAATGGTTAGCAACATCTGGGAACTTTGTGTAAACCCCTAACTTGGTATGTTAATGTGCTCACAAGTACATATCTTGGAGACATTTAGGGCATTTACTGCCAGACACTATGAACGGAACTGGGGTTAAAGTAATGCTAGTCACAATCATTTAGCATAACCTGGGCCATATTTATAAAGCCACGGTATTGCTTTTTAGTGATGCTGCAACTTTAACGATCTGCATCGTAAATTTACGACCATTAAACGATCGTAAATTTATGATACCTTTCGTAAATCTACGATAACGAAATCGTAGATTTCCGAACCTCATAGAATACCATTGCGGTAGTTTACTACCGCACAGTATTCTACGATCGAACGTTCGTTAATTAACAAACGTTCGGTCGTGAATGTAAGATCGCGATCGTACATTTACGACCGCAATCGTAAATTAAATATTATAATATTATAATATTTCTATATATTATTATAATATTAATATTTATAAATATGGCCCTAACCGCTTGCTTGTGGTGGCTGTGTGAGTATAGTTAAAGACACTCAAGCAGTCACCACAAGCTATTCACCAGTGGCTTCATGGCTCCAATTTCATGACTATTTAACTCCTTTAAACATATTAAAGGGACTGTCCACCCCTCTTTTGAAAAATTAATATATGGTAGATTACCCCCCAAAACCTAGAGATCGTTTAAGTCTAAAGCTGTAATTCGGCTCCCACACAGAGATATTATACTTACATCCTCCTCCTCGCTCCACTGCCGCTTCCGGGTTCTTCTCCCAGTCTCCACTGTGGCTGCTCTGTTCTTTTTATGTTCCCGAGCAGCCGCAGTGGAGACTGCTCCGGGAATGGCAGTCAGTGATTGGCCGTGACGTCACAGTCATGGCCGACACTGACTGCCTTACCCGGATGTGCAGAGCCGCGGCGGGGGAGCGAGGAGGAGCATGTAAGTATAATAGCTCCGTGTGGGAGCCGATTTACAGCTTTAGACTTAAACGATCTCTAGGTTTTGGGGGCTAATCTACCATATATTAATTTTTTAAAAGGGGGGTGGACAGTCCCTTTAAGGACTATAATCTGGTACATATGAGAAGATTTTTTTTTCTATCCTTACATTATTTAATTCAATTGATTGGATTGGGATTGATTAAAAAAAAACATCCTCAACCAACTAATCAAAGCTTATGATGAGTAGTCATGCTGATAAATCATGGTAGCTGGCATTTAAAGGTTCATACCCTTTGCTATGCTTTGCTGTGGTTAGTAGAGATGGGATCCAGACCCGGATCTGACACGGAACCACTTTCCAAAATCCGAATGTTTTTAATATGACTTTTATCGAACTTTCAAGGTTATTTTCGAAAAGCCTTGAACGTTCTATAATTCTTGAAAATACGATCGTAAACTCAAAAATAGTTTCCGATCGTATTTTCGGTGATTATCGAACGTTCGAGGCTATTTTTGAAATAGTTCTCCGAAGTTCCAATTGTAAGTTCAGTTTCGCCCATCTCTAGTGGTTAGTAATGATCTGCCATTTCAGGTTCTGCAAAAACCCTCCTTCCCAGGATGCACCAATTCCTTGAAATGCATTTTTACTGATTGGCTGTTAGATGGGTCAAACATGCTTTGATCTTTACTGAGCGACTAAAACAACCCAGGGACTGACATCATAACTGACACTATCTGGGGTCCTGCAAACAGGAAGCCAGTACTTTGGAGCCTTTATTTTTGCACAACAAATTTGCTGGATTGTCACAGAAATGAGAAAATATACTCTTTTCTTCTTGAAAGTATAAGTATTTGTGCTGAACTTCCTCTTTAATGTGCAAAATAATAATTTAGCAGTAGAACTACTTTAACACCCAACTTACACATTACTGATCTATATATCGATCAGTGGAATATCAGTCTGTAATCTCTGTGTACAAGGCCTTAACCCTGCCATACACTGAAAAACAGATGCACCAAGAGGCGCTGTGGCCGAAAAATGACGTTAAAAGATGTTATATTGGATAGCGTGACTTAAACTTATTCATTGGAGCTGCGTGGTTAACGTGAAAGTTAATCGCGCAGCCGACGCAAGCCATGTTATATGCCGAGAGCAGCATTTTATTGTGGCACTTTAAACACTAGCTAATAGTTGGTGTTAAAAGTGCTAAAATAGAAAAACGTCTGATAGCGATACTCCGAGAGCAGCTCTCGGTGCATCGCCCTGATACATAGCTGCAGCTGATTGAGTTACTTCGAATCGAAACGTGATTGGTACCAATCAAACTACGACACCTACTGTGTATGAAAATGTAGCACCTGATTAGGATCGTCAAAAAAATGTTCTGACAAGTCGATCAGCTTTCATTCGCTAGACTGCGGCATATTGCTAGGAAAGTCTATTAAACAGACACTACACAAGGGTGCATTTTTCAGCTGGTTTGATCACATTGATTGACCATTTGCTTAGATTCATACAATTTCTTTTTTCCTATTGTACTTTCACAAAAGTCTATTTTGAGCCACATTACAGCTTAGATGGTAAAAAGAACACACATTTTAGGACAACACTGTACTACCTGGGTCTGGGGACCCCTTTTCGCCCCTTTGAGGTTTCTATGGCTTTCTCAGGTGATAGATACAGGAATTGAACAGATCTAAACTTGTGATGAAATTGATTTGGAGGTTTTATTATGTTTATAACTAGGGCCACATCTACCTTGAGGCAAAGTGAGACATGTATCTCAGGGGGCACCCCTGCAGTGAAGAAGAAAGGAGGAAGATAGGCAGTGTTGGGGGGAAAAAGAAAAATAAATTCCCTAGTAACAGATATGATGTTGTTAAAAGTATTTTATACAGTTAGTTAGCTTTAGTTAGTTTGTTAGGCTAAGTTAGACTAGTTAGGTTAGTTAGGGCCCTGCAGAAAGAGTCTACCTTGACGTGGTAGCAGCATTACAAATCTTTTACAGGCTATACAATAAGTTATTTTGATTTGCGCAACAAAAACCTGAAAGGAGCAATATGGTAGTGGCAACACAAGCTGTTTGAGAAAGAGATGTAATATCTGTTTCTAGTTATTCACATTATTGTTAATTGACTGTCTGAGGAACTGTAAATATCTATGTGATAGGAAGTTCAAAATCGTAATATTTTAGCCAAGCCCATCAACAAAACCATGCCCACTGACAAAGAAACACCCACTTTAACACGGCAGGGGCACGCTTCGCGCCGTACCTGGGAATAATCAAGGGCGGCATTCAAAACATTTGCTCAGGCAGCAAAAACGTTTCAAGTGAGGTGCTCTGATCTCTCTCTGGTTACTAGGTCCAGATGTCACACTCCTGCATTAGGTTTCTGTCAGCACTGTCACTGGCTGAGGTGAGAGAAGAGCACGAGTGAATTTCAGAAGATGATTTCATCTATACAGGGCCGGTTTTTACACTAGGCCACATAGGCCGTGGCCTAGGGTGGAAAACTGACAGGGGCGGCACTCACTTCCGTGAAGATCCATGCACTAGAGGCATGTGCAGGCTGACGATCATGGCAAAGTCCCTGTAAGAGAGCTGCCCCAGTCCCTGGAGTGTCCAGGGATCTGCCTTCTAGTATATCCTGTGAGTATTGTGGTCTTAGTGTTGAGGGGGGTGGTGATTGGGCTGTGCATGAATTTTTAATTTGGGGTGGACTTTCATTTTAAATACATAAGAAAATCTTTACATAAAAATAAACGCACAATTTGATAAACGTTTTGTGCTTCTACCTCTTTTTACTTTGTACCTATGGTATAGATCTATCACCAATCACCCATACTCCCATCTACTACAAAGACCTTCCATTTTAAAGCAAATCCTAAATGATTTCTATGAATAATGGTAATTTCTCTGTCCACAAAAATGCTAAATATTCTTGTTTAAACTAGTGCAAATTCTTTAACTTGAACTGGGTGATTCTCTACCCAAGGAACCTGCGTGACCCTAAACTAATTATTAATCTTTAAATAGCCCAAGATAAAAGGCCTAAGTGATCATTACACACAATCCATAAAATGCAGCAGTTCAATCTGCATGGCTATTATATAAAGATGACCAAAAATGACTTTTCTAATTAGTTTCACAAAGAAAGAAAAACAAAATTACGTTCAATTATTCATTGATGACTTAACATTGCAGGAAGCAACCCATCACTATACACATCAACACCTAAACAGATCCTAAACACTTCTGACCCCATTGCAGTCATGAACTATCAGGTTTTAAAAGGTTAAACATTCACTTTAAAGCACTCCATAATGCAGTCACATATTTTAAGGACAACCGTATCTGACATTAAAATGCAGATAATTAAGCATAATTACCATAGGTTTGAATTGGAAACACACATTTAAAAACCCTCATTCGAGTCTTCTTTACAGATTTCCCCAAAAAATATTACATAAAAAAACATGAAGTTAATTGATACACTGTTCTGTTTATTTTAGCCATTTGTAGAACTACTGTAGATAAAAAAAAGATGACATTGTTTGTATACCATAAACATCAATATAAAGTACTGAAACTTATAATTCTTGGATTATTTTGAAAGTTCTCTGCAAACCCTTGGTGTAGACTAACTACATCAAAGGGCATGTCCACCCCCCAACTGAAATTTGCCCTAATGCTGAGCCCACTGTGTTTTAAATGACCCTTACCTTTCCCTTCTGCTTCATGTGGTTCTCCTGCATGGCCATAATACAGTGCAGGAAACAAAACAGTAGGAGCCTTTCCATGGTTTAATCCATTTCTGCCTCTATCTGTTCCTTCTAGAGGTTTCTGGCATGCACAGTTGGGTTCCCCTCCTCCCTCCCCTATGCTACTGCTTCGTGCACACATTTTATGTAGTAAAAATTAGCTATTGCACTTGTACTGACCCATAAGCTAGACCTTGCTAGGTCTATTTTCACAAATTCTGAATGTAACCTTGCTCACAAGCCCTTGTTCCTGCTCTCTCCTTTTGCTGCTTTTCCTGATCTAGGAAGCCGCTGCTCAGTGATTGGCTGAGACTCCCAGAGGCCGGCGCTAGAATGAGGGCAGGTAAAAAATGCCAGGGAGCAGGGGTTATAGCGCAAACCCAGTTAAATTCTGCATTGGTTTTCTAAAGATTTGGAAGTGGCACATTCCCCTATAAAAATGAGTGCAAACCCAATATTATCGCAGGTGTCTAATTTTCCCAATAGAGTTATTGCATCCACCTTAGCCTGTTCCAGTCAATACATCACATTCAAATATAACTAATGGTTATTAATTTATTGATTACAATGCAGATTTTAACATTTGTAGCAGAATGTGGCTTCTTGCATTTCTATCGCAAAATCTGAGGGTGAGAGGGTGTGCACAAGTAGCGTATACAGTAGTTATTTGTAGATTACAACAAATTGAACTGCCTTTCAACCATTCGCTGATATAATAAAATAATTGTGTTGATGGGTACTTAATGCAATTACTGTTCAAAGCAAAGATTGGCATAATGTTGTCCTTTGATTGAATATCTTTTAGATTACATAGATTAAACTAGTGAAGGACATCTGTGACAATCAAGGCTCGATCTGTTAAGTCTTAAGAGTTCTCATGACCCCATGACACTTAAACACTTTGGCAGCAAAACCAAAACCATCAAAGTCCGTTAGAATCTTCACTTAACATCTTAAGGCCAAATATGTATTTTATAAGCTTTAGATGCTATCTTATCTTATAATGTGACATGGTGTGGTCCATAGTTAGCTGATTTCAAATATAGAGCTATAAAATATAAGTTGCCGAAGTGAAAACAGATGTCCAAGATGTGATGGAAGCATCTCAGTATTGGAGGTAAAGTTTAATTTCCATAAAATTTCCATTATGTGGATTATTGAATGAACACTATTTCATTATAAAAACAGCATATACCTAAGCATGAACTGTTAACTGTTAAACACCTTGATAACCCTTGTGTCTGCAAATTTTCAAATGTTTATTATTTTATATGGAGCCTTATAATGGTTTTGGATACCCACTTGTTTTCTCCTCCTGTTGGTAACCCATGTGTGCATAACATGGGACTTCGTGGGTGGTTGTAAAAGTTTGTTCACTTCATTGTAGATGAAGGGTAAATAGGTTCCACAACAGAGGTAGGAAATTAGTGCTGAAAAATTGTATGCAGCTGCTGCATTCTACTGCTATATGCCTTGGTATTTAAAAAGAACCGGTTTCAAATCAAATTGCCCAAGATAGATTAATATTAACTTAACTGTATTATCTTCACCATTGTTTTAGCTCTGCCCAGTTGATCACATTTGTATCTGTCGGCACACATGCTGTGGGAACAGCGCACACAGACCCGACCGATCCCCATACGTGGCATGGGGATCAGTCGGCCGTGCAGCCATACAATACATCCATTCTTCAAGTAAAGGGAGCCAATACCAACCGGCGTAAATTTTCCGTCATTCTCGATTGTTTGGAGTGCCGACTACGGCTGTTTGTCGGCACTCCAATCAGTTGGGAAAAGCCCCTACACATGAACGATAATAGGTAAATCCTGTTGTTCCCCAGCGGGATTTACCTATTATCATTCATAATGTATGTATGGCCACCTTTACAGCCCAGTTCTGCAATCCTTCTATCTCCTCATTTTATTTTGCTCCTCCTCCTTATTATTTTATTCTTTCCACCTATTCCAGACCACCAGGGCCATATTTAAGAATGCGTGGTATCGCAATTTAGTGATACCACGTGTTAGCATCCCTAAATATAAATGAAGGTTGTGTTCGTACATTTACGACCAAACTTATGTTTATTATTTCAATTGCCATTTGGAATATTCTGCCAGTACTGGGTACACACCATAAGATATTTCCGGGCGACCAACCGATAGTGATGTGTAATGGTTGGTGAGTGGAAATATCTTATGGTGTGTACCCAGTCTTACTGTGGGGGTATGGGGTGGCCGGCCGTGACCAAGCTTGGTCACCCATTTGTCCATACCAGACAAATGGGCAATCGGGCCTGTTGATAAATAACCGCTGATCATGCAGTTCCCTATGCCACGATCGGGTTGTTGGGGCTTTGTTTTTATTTATTCTCTAAAGGGACACTATCCTGAAAAAATGACTTTGCCTTATCTTAATCTATAATTGAATACATGTAAGTAGCACTTACTCTGATTTATGTGTGTTGCTGCATGCCTTCAATCCAGCACACATTTTGTTTAGGAGCAGTATCCCCCCTTCCACTTTTAACCAAACCCACTTCCATCCGACCTGACTTTTCCCCCAAAAACCAACTGTCAAGCCTGCACACAGCATACAGCATTCCAACTGTCAAAACTCTGTCACCATTCCAGCTACAGTAAAACTACTCACAGAAGAATAGTTTGTTAGAGCAAGGAACTCGATTGACAGCTGAAATATAAGAAGTTTTAGATTGGATATCTAAAGACATAGGGGGCAAATCAACCAAAAAATAATCAGTGGTGGTTGGGAAGAGTTATAGTTTCCAGTTATGGTCAATTTAAAATAACCTATTTTTCGGTATTGATGCCCTTTCAAGCCCTGTGGGTTTATTATTGTTACCTTGTCAATTTCAAGCCATGGTCTGAATCAGGGATTCTCAAACATTGTGCCTACAGATGTTTGAAAACTACAACCCCCAGCATTCCTTCAAGGCTTGAAATGGCTTTAAATTAGCAAGCTCACAATAATAAAACCTTGTCTCTCCTGAGATGGGTGAAGGGCTATCATGTGACTAGTTTTCCTAGTCATGCATTGCTACCTGTATAAAGGATTTGCATGTTTCAGCTGCTGTTGTGTGAGTTCTCAAGAAACTAAAGTAATTGACTAATACTGTATAGGCTAATTCAAGGAGGACATATGGGTGAGTGAGAGGTGATCACTTAGAGATAAAAACATTTTCAAAAGATTTAGCCAGAAAAGGGGATTCTGGAAAATGTACATCATTCTTTAACTAATTTCTTTTGACTCTGCCCAGAAAGGATGCTGGGAACTGTAGTTCATCAGTATTCTGAACCATGTATTTTTTGCTTTGCTTTTATTGTTTTTCTGTTCCGAAAGGGATCCTAGGAACTGTAGTGTAATCTTTAACTCAAAATTATTTGATCCACGTGTTGTTGGGGAATGATTGGTTTCTTAACGCTATCCCTCTACCCCCCCATGAAAACTTTCTGTGGATGCCCATGTCCGCCTCCTCTGTTGCTGCAACGTGTCCTTTATGTGCAGCAGCAGTGAAAGCTCGATCGGTAATGGCCATCAGCCATTGGCATTGACGTCACTGAAATGGCCCTGACTGACAGCCTTACCAGGAAGCAGAAGGGAGCCATGGTGGTGGATCATGGATCTTGTAAGTCGGATTCCTCAGCCTGGGAACATATTTAACAGTGTGAGTACAACGGATATAGGGTTTTGGGGGTCCTTCACATCATATTAAATTTTTACAGGAGGGGTGGACATGCCCTTTAAAACTCCTGACTCCTGAGTCTGTGGTATTCACCTCAATCAAAGCTGCCAACTTCCCCTACTACTGCCACATCCCAGACTTACTCAATAGGAACGGGCAGGGGACAGGGCTAGACCAGCAGCAGCAGGGGGAATTTGACAGATTTGATTACCACTAACCCAGGGGTGATGACCTCGCAGTTTAGGTCTTTACTCTGGGTATCATTAATGGTGTGTGTGTAAGTGCATGTGCTTTGCTTTGGTTAATTTAAAGTCTTTCCCCATAGTGGTTCCCTTACTCTTGGGATAAAAAAATGATGTAAATATGTGACACTACTTTAAAGAGTTATGTTCTTGATGCTGTTAACCACTGCATAATAGTCGTCTGCTGAAGTCAAGCAAAATACAGAATGGTAGGTGAGCAACTTAAATTTCAAGGTTCGATTAAAGCTGCTAAAGTCTAAGCACAAGCTCCTACTAGTCACAGACTTGAAAAGGGGATCAAGTGTAAATCTTTTAGACATACATGAATAGGTTGGATGTATATGATCAAAGGATAATATCAACCACACCATTGCTTTTATAATAAATTTACCCCCATAGTCTTTAGTGAATTCCTGGTGGTCAGACACTTTAATCTAAATAAACATAATGCAATCCAGATGAATTGTAAGGTCAAATACAGTGGATGCGGGTTGTATTGTAGTTCATTGTATATTATTATACATTGTATTATACTATACTGCCAGTTGTAAATACAGTTCAGGGAGTTTGAAATGTACAGAATGTATATTTTTAGTAACTTAGCTCATATATATTTCAGTAATACATTTTAGCACCTTATGGTAACAAAGAGACATACAGTATAACAAGTGATTAATACAATGAGTAGTCAACATAATATCTTGCCAGGACAGAGCATTGTGGGTCAGATTGGGTTGTATATTGTGTTAACCTTTTATAAGCAGAATAATTAGAACTATATTTATTGCTTTATACAAAAACAATAACTCTCATTGTAAAATACCTCTCCTTAACAATATTTAAGGATAAGTATACTTATTTCAGGATAACTATTTAAGTATTGTTATTTAGGTATTATTTTTTAATGATCGGTAGTGTTTTTTTAAGGAGAAGTATTCTTATTTAGGTTAGGATATTCTTATTCAAGTTGGGATATTCTTATTAAAGGATCAATATCCTTATTTAGGGACTAGTAATCTTATTTAAAGGCCAAATATACAGGCTACCGGATAGATGCACAGCTCAATACTTGACCACGTTGAACGCCCCAGTAAGGGCGCTGCTCAGGTTGGTTTTGTAGCAAATTGAAGAAGAAGAAAATGGATAGGGAAGTAAAGCTCCCAAAACAAAGACCACCCAAAACAAGCACAGCCACATAAAGGTCCAAAAAAATTCACAATTTAATGTTCACTCATGTATGAAACAGTGGTTGCCAAACCGGAAAAAATGTAACAACCTATCAATAAAACCCCCTATAAAGATACAAACATCCCTTCCCCTATAAACCCAAACCCACAAAAACCCACACCGAGCTTCCCCGGATAAAAAAACTATGGTGGTAGGAATCCCAGAGTCCTAAAGTGCAAGTCTCCACCAGCCCTGCAAATGCAATCCCCCAAAATGACCTCAGGATAAAGCCAGCAGAAACTGGGACTTATGCGTGAGAAGCCAAGTCACACAATAAAAAAGGCTCCTAGCCCTTTCTCACGCATATGTCTCGTTTCTGCTGGCTTTATCCCGAGATCATTTTGGGGGATTGCATTTCCAGGGCTGGTGGAGACTTGCACTTTAGGACGATAGGGGGCACATCGCGGCCGTGAAAATAGCGCTATTGCCGCATTTATAACGGCGAGCGCTATTGCCACGATATAAGTCCCTTCTCGGCGATACTGCACTTAGCGCAATGCGCTAAGTACAATATCGCCGCGAAGGGACTTAAAATCCCTTCCTGGCGCTAAGGGGGCGGGGCATACCCCCACCCCGCCCTCGACCTTCCCGAGAGATACCCCTGCTGCGCCGAGAGATACCCCTGCGGCGCCGGCGACCTCAAAGAGGCCGATGTTGCCGGCATCTTGATCCGACTTGACGTCTTCGGGCTGGCGACACCAACCCCACTCAGGTCGCTGATGCCAGGCAGACTCACTGCGGCCGCCAGTGAGCCCGCTGGCACCGCCGACCTCAGCGGAGCCGATGTTGCCAGCCACTTCTTTCTTCTATCTTCAGCCATCTACTGCGATGGCATCTGAGTTCACCTCTTATATAGGTTTGCAGAAAACCCTAATCCATTTCTGATTGTTCAATTTTTTAATGCTTGGTTTACATGCTTTACATTTACCAATCAGATTTCTGGAAAGTTCTGAAATCTGAAGTCCCCTAGGACTCCTACCTCCGTAGGTTTTTTTCCGGGGACGCCTGGTGTGAGTTTTTGTGGGTTTATGGGGGAGGATGTTTGTATCTTTATAGGGGGTTTTATTGATAGGTTGTTTTTTTGTCTGGTTTGGTAACCACTGTTTTTATACATGAGTGAACATTAAACATTGTGAATTTTTTTGGACCTTTGTGTGGCTTTGCTTGTTTTGGGTGGTCTTTGTTTGGGGAACTTTACTTCCCTATCCTTTTTCTTCTTAGTCAATTATTTACAATAACAATAGCGTTCTTTGAACCTCCCCCTCCCTTTAAAATGTCTATATCCAAAATAAAAACTCATATAAGGTAAGGTGACCCCTTCTCTTTCTATAGATCGATGTAGCTGCTGAGGTATCCAGAGGAAGGGGGGGAGGAAGATGGAAGAACTCCACTGCGCATGCCAGACACCACTCACTGGGGCAGAAAGCAGCAGGCACGGATTACACACAGAGAGGCTCCTTTTTCTGGACTTTCTTTAGGCCCTGCAGGACCACCATAAGAAGGAAGAGAAAGGTAAGGATCCTATAACACTATACAGTGGGGCCAGCAGCTATATCCTCACCCCTGGGTGAGTCCTGTACTTACCTATAAAAGTTCTGATGGCTGGCACACTGTACCCCACCTCCCTCTCCTTGCTCGGGGCTTCAGCACACAGGCAATCAGAACTTCAATAGTACAGAACTTGTACTTACTTGCCAACATATAACGAATTTCTTGCCAACCCACGATGCACAACTGTAGATGGAATTTTTGACCAAGTATCATTTCACCTATGGATGATGGGTTGGGCTTCATTGATGATCTGCCAGGTCGGATTATCAACTATGCCTGAACAAATGTCGAAAAAGTCTAATCAAGCGCATACAGACCCACCCATACTCACCCAAAATGGGCAGTCGAGCATCACAGGTCGGCCCTCTGACCGAACATTTGTATGGACCTTTAAGGCTCCAGCAATGTAGATAGCATGACAGAGAAACTTTAGCACAACTTCTTTCATGCCAGGTCTATATATGCAAATGATAAGGGAATGAGAAGGTTACACGAGGCACAGTGTTACTGCATCGTAATACTGTAATAGGTAAAGTAGAGACTGTTTTCTGTAAAATTCCTCTTTAAATATAGCACAGCGAGTTTCTCAAATGAAAAATACATGGATTAATTCAAGAAATAAACAAGCTGGTATCATTGGAGATTATATTTAAAGAAACAAATGCATGAAATGTTTGAAAATCTGTCATCCAGAATAAAAAAAGAGACTTGCATGCTATGTTACACATGAATAATTCATATGCTAGAGGTTTTTACTTGTCTTGAATCACAGGGTATTGCCTGATCTTATTAAACTAATGACAGCAATATTCCTTTTAAGTTCTACACTACCAGCTGATACTATTAAAAGGTTAGTTTTCAAGAAGCTCTCAGTCACTAAATGGAGACAGATTTATAAAGTGTAGCTCTCTTTGTGTCTAACAGCATAAAAGAAAAGCATACAAAAAATAATTATGATTAATTTACATAGCTTGATCTCAGATTATTCAGTTTTATCTTTTCCATTTTAGGCAGACTGGAAAAAACGCACATGTTCTGGCTTGCCATTTAGAACAGGAGGCATAGCCCAGCAGCCCGGCTGTAACTAAATTACAATTTTCAGCTGGAAGATTATTTAAATCTGCTGGATTTTTTTATCATACAGAAGTTTTAAGATACAGTATTTTATAAATGTATGAGTACTGTATTAAGATGCCTACACTGGCATTTAGTGTACAGATTATATGTTTTGTAAACATTTTTCTTTAATGTCTGAATACAATATTTTTCTCCCGACAACCCCAATTTTAGTAAAACTGCATATGTAAGAGTTATAGGTTTTCATGTCTATTTTTCTTGCACAAGAGGTTTTAAGCCAATTATGTATGAAGATCACCATTTACTGTATGGGACCCCCCTGTAAAGCCTTTATGGGAGATTTATAGAGAACTCCCAGCAATTTAACATTGTGCTTTCAGCTCTGGGTAAATCTGGGTCTTACCTCCTACAGTACTTCACTTTAGCGCTATTTCTTTGTAGAAGTGAACAAAACTGTCAAGTTATGTTCCAATAGTCATTCCAAGGAAGTTCTTAAATCGCATGTCCTCTCAAAAAAAAAACATTCACATTACTAACTTGTGCAAAAGATGCTCCTAAACTTCCTTACCTGACCCGGTCCCTCTGCTGTTCTACTTTGCTGCTACTGACAGCGAAAACACTTGTAATGGCTGTCAGTAAAGATGCAAAGTGACATCATGCACAATTGCCTGATAGCCACGACCAGGAAGTGAAGTGGCTGTTAGCGCAGAAGCCCACTGCTCCTGTTTTTGCTCTGAACAGGAGCAGGGGGCAGCACCTAGATAGCGAGGGACCGGTTACTAATGCGAAACCTAGGTTTGGGGAGGTAATCTACATTTTCAGCTAAAGTTTTATTTGAGTGGAATTGCCCTTTAATGCATTGAATCTGAACTTGTGATCTAATTTTGGATCTTTTTGGATACCTTTTAAATTGTCAGGAAAAAGAGAGAGTCTAAGATATTTGCACTTAATTTTGTGCAGACTATTTACATGACTATTTACATCAGAGTGGAATTTACTCCAAACCACAATCACAACATTACATATGCTCGGTATTGAGGTAAAGACAGGGAAGTTAAAACAGATACTGAAAAGGTAAAAATAGATATTTTTTTTAGGGATTTCTTTTGGCTTACAGATTTTTCATCATGCATCTGACAGTCTCAATATTAACTGTCAGGCTGCCTATAACTAAAATGCTTCCTTAAAGGAGAAGTCCACCCCCTAAAAAAATGTCCATGATTTAAAAGTCAGAAACAGATAATATGTTAATCGCATTTCTGTGTAAACACTAACTAAAGAATTAGATGTTTCAAATCAATACAATTTACTAGAGAGGGCCATCCCTTCCTCCCAATTGTACCCTCCCCCAAAAGCATTGTAGCCCAATAATAGTTGCTTTGAACACCAACGCAGTTTCATTCTTTAAAGACAAATGTGTAGTGCACATTCCTGGGCCCCATATAATATGATAATATCTGTGCTAATGCAACCAGTAAAAACATAGGGATTTTATTTACAAGTTTATGCATAAATGTGAAAAGCATTCCCACCATGTCAAGGTAACCCCAATATCAAAGGTACTAACTGATTACCTTGGGTCATTTTTCTGGGCTTACACCCTCTGCTTGGTTGCAATTTCCTGGTAATATTGTCTCCCTGACCTTGCATTGGATAAGTGCTACTGATCTGACAACATTAGAACAAGCAAAGATGATTAATGCACATTCCTGGGCCCTGTATAATAACATAATATCTGCACTATAAATGGCCACTGCCAGTTAGAAAATTGTACATTTGCAAGTACAAAATAACAAAGCTGGCAGGTATGATACAGCATAATGGAATAAATATATTCTCTCTTTGTGGTTAAAATGTGTTATTTGTAGGCTGTAGGGTCTACTGTAAACATTGATTTTATTAGATAGATTTTTTTTTGCTGGTGTATGTATATATTAGCCACAGATAATACAGAATAATTGTTTCAGACACCTAAAATGTATAGTTACCCATATTTCTACTATTAAATGCAATGTGCATCTTGTGCTATTTGAGAGACAAATGTATATACTGAGCAACTGTATCTCCCTTCTCCACTTGAGAAAGGACCTAGACTGTCCGAAACATGTCGTGGTGTGCACAATAAATGCACGTTTGTTTATAACAATACCTGTGGGGTTGTCTGAGTTTTTAGTTGCTCTATACTACACACTTTTATTTTGAATTTATGCTCAGGAACAGACATCTGGGCAACCAAAGTCTATAGGAGATGTGGTGAGCTGAATTTCATTTACAACTGTAGCTCCCAGCATGCTAGTAAAAATCTACTGGTTTTTCCTCAAATATCGAGGCAAAAAAATAAAAATGATTCTTTTTCAAACTCAAAATTACATTTTTCTTTTCAATTTGTACATTTTGTGACCTGTGTATATAATATGTCACATGTATGTCACGTGTATATATAATATGTCACATGTGGTCATATTTGTGCATAGGTTTTACAGGTCATAGGGCAGGGAATCTTGCAGAGACAATTCTCTGTTGTTGTTTATAGACAGATACACACACACACACCTTTGGTCTATCAATTATTGTGCTGTGTTTTTCTCCATTTGTACAAATTAACTTACTAATGTAATATTGTCCTTAAAATCATCATACTAATTTTATCAGACTTTATATAATACTTTATACATTTTTATTTACAATTTGACAGTCATGACATTTCCCAAGTTAACACAGTAATTAATGTTACTTTGGTCTGTCAAATGTTGTACAGCACTTTTTTTAACTTGTTTGATGACCGGTCATCCAATTACCAACGCCATAAATTTTGCTTTGAGCTGTAGTCTAAATATGGGCTTCTTCTCCAATAAAGTAACTCGGTTGCTGTTTAGACATTGACCTGCATCACCAAAGTCATTCCATCGTAAGTCACTAAAGAAAAGGCACAAGCAAGTAGTGCTAAGACTGAAAAATAAATCAACAAAATTGAGTTTAAACAAACACCACAATTGCATAAATAGTACTATTAGGAAACTACAATGTGGTAAACATTTGAACTTAATCACCTCTATTGGTCATGAAAATTTAGACCCACTGTGTTGTGTTGTGGATTCTGACTCCTGATCTTTCATTTGTATGATTTTCCCTGCTGAGAATGTTTCTTTTCACATAAGAAATGTCTAAGTTGAAGGGAAGGTCATAAATAATGGACTGTCAAACACTGATTTCTCAATGGAGCATCTCAGCATGATACTCAGCAAATAAAACCTTGCTAAATTATGTGTCCGGCTTATAAAAGGAGGGGAAAACAGGTTAGTTCACACTAAATGAAAAGTGGCCTTTTTCTTGGCATCTCTCAAAATATGGATCAACAAACCACCTAACCTGATGGCATTTCAGACTTGAATCAAAGAATATTGATGACATATATCTTCAAACCTTTTCCCCTTCAAAGCTATGACAGATAACATTTCAGATCTGAGACAAGCTCTTTCATTCCTTACAACTATTTCCTTATTATTTTATATCTTGAATACTGACCTTTACGAATTCATTACTGGAAGCAACTGTGCACAAACAGCCCAAAGGCCACCAATTTTGAGGGCAATCAAGATTGTTTTCACAAAAAAAAATACATTGCTAATAGTAGCAAGATATTTACACTAAGGTTCATTGTTTTCAAATTTAAATATGCTATATCTGTTTGTCATGAAAGTAAGAGCAGATGTAAACGATTCTATTAAAGCAGAGTAGTCCAATGGCACTCACGGTATGCCAGCCATTTTTTTTTTAAATTTTACAAAATTTACTGGTAAGATATAAAATCGAAGACTGCCATCTGCACTCATGGTTGCAAATGCTATATCTGGATTGTGCAAATGTTTATTATTATTATTGTATATCAAACCAAAAGTGCAAATCCATTGCTAAATTTACGATGTGTCCTTTAATATTACTAGGTGTGGTTTGGTCACTAACAAACTACACAATTAAAATCTTATAAAATTCATTCCATCTGGATCTAATCAGCTAAAATGTTGTCTTCATCAATAAATGTCAAGGTCGCCCACCGAGAAACATACCAAAGGTGTGAAACAAGTGGTGTAGGTCACAGATTGGAGATATTAAGGGAATTATTTACTTTTTTGGGTCTGTGACACGACTTGGATTATATATTAATATCCTGTTTGTGCCATTAAGAATCCTTTGACGAATATGTATTGTAATATTATGAGTCTAGAGCACAAGTAACATCTATCATTAGAGGGTTTTGCCTGTTTTTGGCTATACACTCATTAGTTCTCATAATATAAGTGATGCCTGAGCCAAAAGCAAAAGTATTTAAATGAAGAAAAGGAATATTTCAAATTTATATTGTGTAAAAAGGGCACTGGTACAAATACATTAGAAATTGTACAGCTAACATGTACAGCTAACATGTACAGAATACACAATTCAAATCCAAAAGGAATATATGCATGACAAGATACATACAGGAGAGAGGGATGATATTTGGGAGAGGTGGTATCCAAGGTGGGATAGTATATGGAGGAAGAAATTAGCTGTTGGTGCTGAAAAAACAACAACTTTTAAATAGGATGTTACTTCAATCTCTTCTAGAATTACTGTTTCTTCAGGAGAACAAGCTTTTTCCTGGGCAATTGGGGTAAACTTGTAAAGGTTCTCATCCATCCAGGTCATGGTATATCTTTGGTATTATAGTTCTTGGAATTTACTTATTGAACGATCTTCAAAAACTAAACTTCAACACTTTTTGTTCTCAGGATCCTTCCAACAAATGAGTGCGTCCAGCATGGATACTGATGGAATATTCATTACAATGATATATTTAGCTTCTGTAACATGTCATTTAAGTTATAATAATGTATTGTGATTTTCGCACCATATAAAGGCACGGTATTGTTGGATACTAATATCACGCTCCTTTATGGCCACTGTCAGTGTTTACAACCTGTCAAAAAACTATTTATATCCAAGTTATATGACTGTGCCCTAGAATACCTCAATATTTAGCAAATGGGAAATAAAAGACTGGGCCTTTATAAATATGTCCCATAGAGATTTTGAAATAGTAAGTTTAGTTTAAGTTCAAAACTTAATTCTAAAATTTTAGAATCAAAAAAAGTATTTTATTTTTATATTTGTGTCCCATCTTTAGTTTACCTTGGTAATCGAGCTAGTCAGAAAACATGGACATGGTTTAATGTAGCACAGAGTGTGACCTTGCAAGATGAACCAAAGGATATCTTGTGACATATATCGGTTTTCATAGAATTCACTACAGCCTCAATATCATTGCATGTATTTTAATTCTGTAACTATAAAAGTGTATGTCTTATTTGATTTAATATGTAACTAAAAGTCTTTACAAGCATTTTATAAAACCATAATGTTATTTTATAAACAAGCTAACCAGGAGTTTCTGCAAGACAAAAAGAAAAAGAATCACCTGTTAAATGACACACTGACATTTGATCACTGCTACTACACCCTAGGAAATTTAATTAGGGCACTGAACATGTTCAGAAAATTCAGAAAATTTAAAATAACCCAATTAAAAAAGCAAATGTGTGTTTACATTTCTTAGATACCTAGTTCTGTCACCGCACTAAGGTGCGCTTAAGTAAAATCACATGATTAATTTTACAAAGCTGTTCTTCATTATTAAATGAAGTTACTACTACAACACTGAATATTTCAGTGCTCCATAAAATCCCATACAATTTATTCCCCATCTAGTTTTCTGTGTAGATTAAAAACAGAGTATGAGCTGGGTAATAAGTGAACTTATATAGTATAAGTATATAGTATAAAGAGTATAGGGGGGGATAAAACAAAAAATAAATAGGGAAAAATGCTTTGTAGTACTTAGTACTTAGTAGTATTTATTTCTTATTTATGAATAAATATTAATATGCCAGTATGAGCTTGGTAATAAGTGAACTTATTATTTATCTACAATGCAGTATAAACAGTAAGATTCCGAACTTTCCGTCCGGTCCGCGGCGAGGATCCGTTGGATTTTCGAAAAAATCCAAAATTCGAAAATCCGCGAGCGGACCCGTTAAAACGTATTAAAATGAAAGTTCGGCAAATCCCGCATTAAAAGTGGTCTAAATAGCCTTGGTAACGTACACTTAACCACTCAGGGACCTGGGTAATGGCCTTAGAAGCACGTATAAATGCCACAATACCTAAAAGTACAGTCCGCTAGCGTGACTTTAAAAAACATATATTTTTCGAAAAAAGAGGATTCCCGTAAAAACGAGATTTCCGTAAAAAAACGAGGCTTTCTGTAACTATGATAGCTGCCATTGGCTAATTTGGATCATGTGGCTTGCTCCGTCTTGAAAATTTACACGAATTACTAGTTTTTAACGAGTATTCTCGTAATTACGAGATACTCGTATTCGTGAATCCTCGTAATTACGAGATCTTCGTTTTTTTCCGTATCCTGCAAGTATCGTAGATCCTCGTAATTCCGAGCTACTCGTATTTTTCGAAATTTCATAAAAAAAAAAAATCCGCAGTTCGGAAGTCCGGAAAGTCCGGAATAATTCGCCGTTCGCGGACGGGTGAAATCCGCGGCGGATCCGGGTTCGGGTCCGCGAACCGGCCATCTCTAATAAACAGTATAGAGGGGGGGGGGAATAAAACAAAATAAATAGGGGGAAATGCTTTGTAGTACTTAGTACTTAGTAGTATTTATTTCTTATTTTATATATAATTTTATGCCAGTATATTGATTTTCATTTTAATACCAAACAATTTTCTTTTTTTTCAAATTTTTATTATTAACTCATTATTAATAAAGTGTTTTCAAAGCCTATTTGTGTCGGAAAATTTTAACTATTTACATCCAAAAGAGAAGGATGTGCAATACAATTCATATACGCACTAAACTATTAACTGTAGCAATAAATACATGAAAACAGAAAATAACGAAGATGGAGACATATACACAAACACCACCTCCAAAGTTTAAGTTTTTATAACTTTTAACAGATAATGTGCATGCAGCAGCGTGTGCCATCTGCACACTCTGCCCCAATACTATTTTTTACTCCTTGGTATAGCCCTTCTCCTGCCCTGTTATACCGTATATACTCGAGTATAAACTGAGGTTTTAAAGCTTTAAAAATAGCCTGAAAACTGAACCTTGGTTTATACTCGGGTCGCCGATTCGCCACTCCAACCTTCACAGTTATCCAGCGGCTGCTTTTGCTCCACATCTTCTGCTCTTCCGCTGACGTCATGCGGCAAAGCTGAGGAAGCGTAGCGAATGGCCACCTAATTACTGAGAAGGTAGGAGAGTAAGTTGCACTGGGGGGGCTTGGTGGGGCAGAGAGGGACAGTAATCCCTGCAGTGCCAATTCCTTGCCACTGCAGATGTTTGGAAACTACAACTCCCCACAATAAAGCATGCTGGGAGTTGTAGTTTTCAAACATCTGCAGTGGCAAGGAATTTCCACCGCAGGGATTACTGATTGCCTTCTAATTCTGTATTGTTTTTAGTCTTTAGTTGCCCTTTAAATGGACAGTAGAATTCCCATACAGTAGTCCCATACAGTAATATCAATACTGGATTTGGCTATTATTGTATGGGACTACTGTATGAGAATTCTGCTGTCCATTTAAAGGGCAACTAAAGCCTTAAAACTATACAGAATCACGAGGATGGTATTGTAAAAAAGATTGCCTTCTGATTCTGTATTGTTTTAAGGCTTTAGTTGCCCTTCAAATCACTTACATTTTTACTTTTTCAGGTAAAAATAGGTACCTCGGTGTATATATGGTACGTTGCTCACATAATAAATGGTTGGAGGTGAGACTCAAATATGCTGATAAAACTGAAAAAATTAATGCTTGTTAAAATTCCTGAGAGCTGCCAGGGAAACATGGAAATTACCCAGAGGTCTGAAAATATGTTGCATATGAATTGCTGCATTTTGTTTCTTATTTAAGCTTTTTTATATTTTGCTTGATAGCTTACGCTAACCATATGGCTATTGCAAATTGCTGACAGCGATAAGTCATCACATCATGGAAGAGAGCTTCCATGTGGATTTGATGGAATTTTCCCTATATCGCTTATATTTATGGGCAGAATTAAGCTTATGTATAGCTCAAACCCCTACCCTACAAAATTTACCTTTAAATAGAAACACTATTAAGAAATGCATTGCACAGAGCTGTGCTAAGATCACGTTCACCTCATTATCATCCATCGGCAGCTTCACACTATGTTGTTTCTATAGGTCTGTTACCATTACCGTTAAAACTGCAGTGACATGTACCTTTAGTAACTAGTGTGTTCTTTCTTCTGTCTTTACTGTTTTTGATCATTCATTTTGAACTGATTTGTCAGGTTTTGGTGTAATGTAAAGCTGATGCATTTTGAGTTTATATAATAAGAATCATGAAGTTTGTGTGTGGAAATTTGTATAGAACATATTAGATCTTGACAAGGCAGTCCTTTCTTGTTTGCAAAACATAAAACAGATGTAATAGAATCTAAACAGATGCACTATGTCTTAACTTACATACAGTCTACATATTAGGAAAGGAGAATATGGGACACTGTGTTTGCTGCCTATTTTCAGATCTCTGGCTTAACAATGACAAACTTATACAGTGTAAATGTACTGCAGTAGGGGCATAAAAGCAAATTGATTAAAACAAAACAAGTTGTGGGGCATGACAACTTTTTGAAAAACCTTTTTACCAAGCTGGAATGCCCATTAAACCTTTTCTGCCACTAGACTTCATGTCTGTAGTTCTACATACATATAGTTGTGACATCAGATCAATTCATTTTTGCAATGTGATTTTTACAGTTGCAGAACATAGTCAGTCAGTTATAGTCCACAGTTGATAGAAGTCTTAATATAGTTTTCTTATAGGATTATCTTCCACTGCTTGTAGTTTACGGTACTTTGATCACATACATCAGTAGTACATTGATTGCAATTCCTTGGTGTAGTTTGTGAATGAGAATGCTTGCACAGTCTTCCAAAAACTAGTGCACCTTATCCTCGCACAATCTTTGTAGATGGCCAAAACTTTGCCTGTAGTTCATATATTAGAAATAAAATAAAGAAACCTAATCCACGCCTTGATTTCTTGTTAATTGACTTTATTAGAAAATGACAGTAAATTCCTCAGAATCATTCAATATTTAACAAATAGAATACAAACATATTCTAAAGTGTTAAATCTATGATTATGCGACCAGTAAGAGAGCATAAACAAATATTATCCTATAAGCAGAACAGTACTGTACATTTCAGTACCTAGAACCAGAAATTTAATAAATTATTTGTCATGTGATTAATATCATTTAGTATCTCAATATGACCCCTACAAGTAAAAATACAATGTTTAGAATTCACTATGTTTTTGTTTTGACAAAAATATTGGTGCAACCAGAGATGAAAAAAAGAGACAAAAAACAGATAAGCCATCACTTTGAGGCAACATTTCAGCACTACTTTATTTTGTTTCCCATAAAACCATTTCTAACAGCATACACATTGTATTGGTAGCAGGGAAATGATATGAGGAACATGCATCAATGTCTAAAGAAACAGTTTTTTGTGGAAGCCACAAAATGCAAGTAAAACCATTTTTCCCCCACCACTTTAAAAAGCATTAATAAGCATGAAACTTTACCAATCTCTGCTTGCAACCCAAATCTTATAACATTTTAAAACATCGGATACAAAGCTGTACAAGGATAATAGAACTATATATATACATAAGAACTAACAGGGTTATTCAATAACAGTTCCTATCGTTTAAAATGGTGCTAATTTTGCCCCAACCAATCAGATGTAAGCTTTCAAATGTTAAATAAGATCTGATTGGTTGGGGCAAAATAAGCACCATTTTCAACGATATGAACTTTTATTGAATAGCCCTGAAAGTGTCTAAATAACCACATCAGAGATGCCTCTGAGGACTCTGATGAAGTGCAAGCTGCATGAAACGTGTCAGGCGTGGTCCTCTCTGTGGGATTTTATGGAGATATATCAATAAATATTTTGGTTTTTAGCGAGTCTCCGGTCTCTATATTAGGGTTGCCGAATCCTCTGTTTGTTGCCGTATTGTAATAGAACTATATGTTTATGCTATAATACAGTTTTACGTTTTGTAAACATTTATACTAACATTCCCAGTTGCAGACATTTTAAGCTTCTGACCATTTTGCAGCACATATGGACAATACATTTCAGGCCTATTGTTTTTCTTTGTTTCACTAAGTATTAATTTTAAAAAAAAGAAAGAAAGAAAAATGACTCTAACAACTGACATTTAAATGTAAAACATGTGGCTTAGCACATGGGGTAAAGGATCACTAAGGCTGAAGTCATACATTTGCCACTGGACCTTCTGAGTATTATTTTAACACATTCCTTGTTCTCTAAAGTCAATTCTCTCAAATCTGATTTATATTTATGTTGATGTGTTTCATCAAAAAGAGTAACTTACTTTAAATATGTGTCAGATTGCAGGATATTATATATATTATTTTATATATATATATATATATATATATATATAGAGAGAGAGAGAGAGAGAGAGAGAGAGAGAGAGAGAGAGAGAGAGAGAGAGAGTGAGAGTTAGATAAAATGTATAGTCTCAACTTTATTAAGTAAAATGCTTTAAATTATTGCAGTATTTGTTTACATTGACATATTGGGCCCTACTCTAAAGGTGCCTGTCAATTTCTCCCAACATTTGTGCAACATGAGATAAACTGCCTGAAATGATCTTTTTTATGATTTACTTCCGTTTGCAAAATGAATGGGGCAGGCATGGAACGTGAACAAGGAATGTTGGAAAGAAAAATCACAAACCAAGAAACATATTTTATAGATTCGTCAACCCGAGAGGCAAATCTATCTATAACTAGTGTATTGCCTGCAAAAAGCTAAGGAACTGATGCAGAAACTGATCTTTATGACTGTATATTCCTTTGTCCACTGTTTGAGTTCACAGACCCTGGTGCTTTTGAAAAACCTTATGCTAGTGACTAGACATACTTTGCTAATGCTTATATTGATTGAATGGGAAAGCATTCAGACAGATCCAGACATGCATTTTTCTTTATGTTATATAACAGCAGAAGAAAAAAATAAATAGAATTTGATGGCACAAGTACAAGACCGAAAGAGATAAAGAAGTATTGAAGGAAGGAAGAAAGAAAAAAAAATAGAAATACATAGACACAAAAATATGACTTCTGAGTGACAAGAAATCGTAAGTTTAAAGTAGATATAACAAATGGAAAATAAGTGGATTTGGAAAATACTGTCCAGTGTTTACTGAGTACTGAGAGTGAGTTATTACATTTGGGAGGAATTTTTAATAGAGAGCACTGTGTGGAAAATATGAGAGAGAAAGGCTTGAAAGGAAAAATAGTTTTGCATAGAGGGGTATTAAAAAAAAGAAAGGTTATTTTGCACAGGTTTACACAACTACGATAATAGTATAAAGCTAAAGGGGATTAAGACCTAACAACCTGGGATGTAAATGGTACATAAATCTATTGCTTCATTAAGACCTTAGAAAATGGCCAATTAAAATGTGGGGTAAACACAACAGCACATACAAAAAGAGTAAAGAAAAAAAATAAGCAGATACAAATCAATATGACTGAATAAGTTAGTAGGGATCTTGGACCTTGGCTTGAGAAACGTCCAAGACTCAGGACCTTAACGTTGCTATTTGTACTACTTAAACAAAATAATATTTGAAAAAGACAGTGGAGTGCATCCACGTTTCTACGATTATACTGTATATATATATATATATATATATATTATATTATATATAATATTATACAAGAAGAAAAGATAATCAATGCACATTCCTGGGCCCTATACGATATCATTGTATCTGTACACTTGCATACATTAAAAACAAAGGGCCCCAGTCTGGGGTTACCTTCAAATGGTTGGAAGGCTTTTTATTCTTGTGATCACGGTAATGTATACTAAAACTCCTTTGTTTATAATGTATGCCAGTGTGCAGATAATATGATATTGTGTGGGGCCCAGGAATGTGCATTGATTATATTTTCTTTGTGTCTATGGTGTGTGTCTATGGCTTTCTTTAGATATAGTGCAACATTTTATATGAATAATTTTAAGAATATATTGTTCAAAACCCAAATAATAATAATTATTACTGTAATAGCTATAAAATAAAATTCAATAATTTCAAGTATAACCACAAAATGCCTGTAGGACTTCTACCTAAAATATTAAAGTAAAGAAAAAAAGAAAGAAAACAATCAGCCTGTAAGATCTATATCATACATTAAACAAATCAATACCAGACAAGTAGACAAGTCCATGGTTTACTTGATTTGAGAAAACCTCTGCAAAACAGAAAAAACATGACACTTAGCCACAGCATGACCATACTTCCAAAACCCCAGATGGCTACTAAAAAATGAATAGGGAGGCTTGTACGAGTTTTTGAGAAAATCATATTTCAAATTTTCCTGATGTATTTGTCACAAGTCTTTGTTTTATGTAAGAAAAGTTTTGCCTTTAAGGCAGTCCATCTTATACTTTAAGTCAATAAAAATATAATAGAAAAATTGCGGCTGCAAAATGTCAGGATAAACATACATTACATACTGAATAAAGTGATAACTCAGAAACTCAGGTTCTCCTTGTATGAAGAATAAATATCAGTTTAAATCAGTGTAAAGTTTACTTTCTCTTTTTTATTATTTCAGTTTAAAAAATTTATTTGAAAATACCGTGTATATTTGAGCATAAACTGACAGATTTTACCCTTAAAATTGTTTTGAAAGTCTCCCCTTGGTTTATACTTGGGTCTGGACTTATCTGGGTGCTTGAAGGCCCAGCTAAACAAAAACACATCCCTGGGAAAACAAAAGCTGTTCACACAGAATAATCTTGATTTCGTCTGGTGTCCTGCTCACTCATTGACTGAGTAGACTCAGTGAGTCATAGACTCACGCCCAGACTGCAAGGGTAATGAAAAAAATGAGAGAAGTAACAGGATTCAACAAAATTCTCTAAAGAAGGGATATAAGTGTATAAGGCTTTCTCTGGGGCTGTGTATAAGGCTTTTTATGGGGCTGTGTATGGGACTTTCTATGGGGCTGTGTGGGACTTTCTATGTGGCTGTGTATGGGACTTGTCTATGGGACTGTGTATAAGGCTTTCTATGACACTGTGTATTGGACTTTCTATTGGGCTGTGTATGTGGTTTTCTCTGGGGCTTTGCTATACAGCTTTCTTCGGGCTTTGTAAGTGGGACTTTTTATTGGCTGCATTTGAAAGGATTCTATTTGACAACCTGTCCTGTGGAATATCTATGGGGAACTGTCCTATGTTAGAAAGTGACAATCGGTTTATAACTCAAGTCAATCAATTTCTGATTTATAGTTTAAAATTAAGTGCCTCATTTTCATATTTGGGTTGGTTTATATTTGAGTAAGGCGATAGCCCAGAAGCCACATCTTAAACATTTTTTAAAAACAAATTTGCTGTAATTTTTATAGCCTTTTTGCCAAATACTTGTATTCGATGTCTTTTTTGATCAATAATTAAAATGTTTTCATTGATATGAAGCAAAAAGCAATCTATTTGAAAACATTGTAATATATTAAGAAATAATTTGGGCATAAAAAGCACATGCCCTATCTTCTCTAAAGTAATGTAAAGGAAAAGTATAGGCTAAAAGGATTGTATGGAGATTTGATATAAGACACTTTCCCATCATTAGGATGGCATGAACTCGAACTCGAACCGAGTCGAGCCGACTGTTCGAGTTCGAACGGACCCGGACTTTCGAACTATCTCGGACGGACTTTCGATATTCCCGGACTTTCGGATTTTATCGAATGTTTCGAAACGTTCGAATCCGCGAGTAAAATGTACATGGTATCTAGGCGCGAACATCGAATCTCTGCGAGTAAAGTCTCCATTGCAGCCTATACGAGAGCATCGAATCTCCTCGGATAATGTCCATGTTACCTCGAACGTTCAACGCGAAAGCTCGAAATAGCGCGTGTGGGAGTAAAACACGATTTTACGAAATCCTGGATATTGAACATGCTCCCCGACCATTTCCCCAGGTCCCACAGCCATTTACATTAGTTACCATTATATTTTAGTTGTATTTGACTCGAACTTTTCGAACTATTTTGCCTCCCATAGACTTAATGGTCCTTTTTCGATTTCGAACTTTCGAACTTTTACAATAGTTTCGAAAGTTCGAAAACGGACCGAACTTTCAATATTTCGACCATCTCTCTCTAACCCATCATGCAGCCAAATCAGGAACCAATGTGCAAGGAGCAGGTTAGTATACAAAAATAAAACCTCCTCCCCCAGACTACCATTTCATGATTATTCTGTTAATATTGAGCAATGCTGGCAAGGAATACATATTTCACCTCAAAACCACAAATAAACTGAAAAAAACAGCATTGTATATAGATTATTATGTAAAAGAACTGCTGAATATATGCCTTCTTTTTTTATTAAACAGCCCATAAAGTTGAACAATTCAAAAAAAATCAAATAAATGAAATGGAAAGTCTTTCTCACATTTACAATACTCCCATTTTGGTATTCTATCTTTTAACAAATTTCCAATTCAAAAAGGTATAAACTTTTAAAATATATGTTTTTTCTAAATTGCATGAGCTATAACAGATTTTTAAGTAACTTTCTGACTCACATACATTACATTAGACTATTGACAAGTATTGTCAAATCAAACAGACGTTATATACTGAAATGTAACATATCCCATTGGTTTTCTGTTTCTTGAATTTTCCTTCTCAAATAAATGCATTGAAGGCAGGTCATTGTTGATTACTGATAATCATTTTCTAGTGTTTTTTTCTTATTGAAAAAGACAGATTTTGTAATTCCTTATTAGCCAAAAACTATCTTCCCATTTATGTTTCATTTATGTCTATATAAATATTAACTATTATAAGGTCAATGAACAGTATGGAGACAAATGGAGTAAAACTAAATTAGGGGGTCTAACAATGCCAATGAAAGAAGCAGCAGGAAGGGTATGCACAAACAGGGGGCACACTTTTAAATGGCACAATAAACCTATTTATGAATGGAAGGTATCCATGATCCTTTCTTGCACACAGACCCATAACTCTCATAAGTCTATGGGGTTAACCATAGTTTTGGCTTCTTGTTAGTTCTTAAATCCACTGAGAAGATGGGTGAAAGGATGTTGATGGTGCAGCTCACGTCCATTCAGGGTGGGTAATTTTTAGATAAGATTGGTTCAACCACACAGATAATATTACCTGGGGATATTTTCCTCTGGCAGAAACTAGGCTGCGTGGGTGTAGAATGTAAAAAAGAAATGTATTGTATACATTATAACACATCCGCTTTGTTAATCACATCTTTACTTTAAAGTAATAATAAAGATGCCATCACACGTAATCATGATATACATAAAAAAAAAAATCTTATCTGCCAAATACTTTTTCATACTTTAAGAAACTACAGGTTAGAATATTTGTTTTCTTTTGATTAACTTTCCCTCATGGTATGTCATATAACTGCCACTGGCATTCTTAATTGCACTTAATTAGAAACTTCATAAATACATAGGCTTTTTTTAATTACTATAATCTGCCCATTGAGCACTTTTTCTGTGCTCAAATAAATGGCTTCCAATGACTGAATTTTTGTTTGCGACCCCTAATAGTGTCCGTCGTGGGCTCAGTCTGTGGGTTGGTTCAGTTGAGATCTGAGCATTTTTGAGCCCATACAACAGGCATATCACTAGAAAGTATTATATTAGAAACAATCCAGGACAGGAGTATCCTGGGAGAGACGAAGGACCATGCAGAACCTTAAATGGCAGCTCGCTACTGACCACAGTAAAGTATAGCATGTATAAATCGGTTGACTTCTTAAAAAGCAACCCAATATGGTTGAATTATAGGTAGTATATTATGTACAAATATTATGATTCCCACTCCACCCACTAAAATGAACTTTACATGAGTAATCAATTGCAGATCTCCTCCTTAAAAATAAAAAAGGGTTCTTTTAGATAATGTGTGCTCTTGTATTCAAAAAGCTTAATTGGTTAGAGTTTTCTTTTATATTTCACCAGTCTTTATGTCACCAATATGCAGCATGGATGGCCAGTGGTCAGATTCTGGCCCTAATCCATCTTGCAAGAAATGTGTATGTTCTCTTTTGCATGTGTACTTTCAACCCAAGTACTGCTTCCAACCCACCATCTTAAAACATAATGATGTTTTATGTGATTTGAAGTGTAAGCTCCTCAAAGCAGGAGGGTGTCTGATACTGTAAATGGATAAACATATAGCAAAGAACTGTGTAATATTCTGTGTCAACAAAACAAAACAAATATTAAACAAATGAATGTAGAACATAGGGTATGATGCAATAAAGGCTGTTAAGCTGCCAAATCAGGTAACACCCCATGCTATCCAGTGTATTATCAGATTTATATTGGGTTTTACCTGACTTCACAGGCCTTTATGATATCTGTAAATTTTGGGAAATACTAAGGTGGCACGTTCCAATACCCAACAGATGGGTTCCTACTTCTGGACACACTGGGTAGCAAAAACTATACACAGACCACATAAAACATACAAAATGAGTATTTGGACCAAATAAAAGTATTTTTGTAACTTTGCAAACTTTAATTACAGTTATTGGACTATTAGCATATGAATAATAGGTGCTATTTTTTTATTCACTTTCACTATTCTATATGGTGTCTGGTTGTTACTAAAGGGTTTCTTCTGTTAAAGGAATATTCCTTGTTTATTGATTGTTCCATTAAATAAAATTTCAACTGAGAATGTTTTTTAATTATCAGCATAGGAAAAGCAGACATTTCTTAGAAGATGTGGTGTGCAAACTTTGGCTTATCTATGGGATTCCTTTTTCGTAAGAAAGGCCATCATGTAATAATAATATGATGCAATCATGCATGCATTTTCTAATTGTGATTGTTTTAGAGAGGTTAAAGAAGGTGAATTATTTTGTCTGTTTTTCAACCAAATCTAATTTTTCAATCTACTAAATTAATACAATATCTTTAATTCTTCTTAATGGTCTTTAGGATAAGAAACTAATCTGCAGTTTCCCCTAATAACATCATGCCTAAAGGGAATGGCAAATTTTGTCAAAGAAACAACACAACATTTTTTCTAGCAGTACTAAGCATGCTGTTACTATACAGTAGTATTTTAGACAGTTTTCTTAAAAGGACAGTACATGGGGTGGTCCCACACCCTACAAATTAGGGTTAGCAAACACCTTATCCCGACATATGCACAATATTGATTAAATAATGTGTTGGATCTGTATGTATTGTGATTAGAATTGATATATTTTTAAAGGAATATTTTCTGTTGTATAAGATAAGAACAAGTTTTTTATTACACCCCCCTGTAATCCTTATTTGGCCAAGGGTTTTAACACCTACTGTGCTGTCCTGCATGTGGGGCAGCTTCATACAATGCCTATTATCAAACTAAACTAAAATACACGCTACTAGAAGTTAGGTTTTAAATCGCAATGTCGCAATGCCCTAGCTGTTGTTTACATTTCAGATATAAATCTTGATTTTGCAAAACAATGGTGCAAAGAGCAAATTAGAAAGTCGGTAGTTCTATTTTTAATGTACAGTAAGGCGAGTCAAGAAAATATCATGAGCAAGGTGGGTCCACCGAAGTTATTAGGGAGGGAGCCAGGGACATATTAACTGTGGCCTTGAAGTTCCATCACAAGCTTTCCTTTCAGTTTTTTTTTCAAAATTTTGAGGGCTACTTTCAGGACAAAACTATTGTTTGGTTTGTCATACGATTAACCTATTATTGGATTCTTTGCATGCTTTTATTTTATCAACAATAGCATGACTTTACTATCCAGTGTGTTTTTGTTTTTTAAATGTAAAAATGAAGATACATATGTTCTGATGGCTCCAACTAAATTGTTGGGGAAAAACTGTTTAAACATGGGTTTAGATGATGGCGAGTAAATTAATCAAATCTTTTACTTTTTGTTTTGTTTCAAATGTGGGCTGCACTTACAGTGAATTTCAAATTGGAAACAGTGCAATATGTTCAAAGTATTTTTAGTTGAGTGGAATTTTGAGTCAATCCATATATCTCTTGTCAACACTGTGATATACATCATTGACTTATTAGCAAATCAACTGCCTTACGGCTTTACATCATTTACCATTGTATGACATGATCTCTGGATAAAAAATGATTGATTACAAATGTGGAACGCAGAGAGGAAAATGAGCCGTATTTAAGATCTAGTTTTCAGAGGAACATCTGAATTTTGCATTTTACAAAGGACAAAAAGTTGACTTCTAATATCCTCTATTTCAACAAATTATGGGGTGCGTTTCTTGTTTTTTTGTAATAATATGCAGCTTTTGTTTTCATGTGACACTGAATGCATAAGTTGGTGCCCACTATAACTGGTAGCATAGTTAAGCAACTTTTTAAAAATTATTCTTAACTTACTTATCTTTTGAAAAGCTATTTAAACACCCATGTATTTGTGATTGCAATGTTTTTCAATATGTTCTTTGTTAATAAATAAGAGTGAGAGACATATTTATAAAAGGGTAAACACCATAACCAAAATGGCGTAATTGCTGCATCAAATTTTATGTAGTTTAACTACACTTTTCTCTGCACTTCATAATAAAATTTACACATATTTGTGTAGCTATAAATTGACAAACGCAGCATTTTTATGGCCATAGTAATTTGCCAAACTGAGATGGAGCAAATCATGTTTGTAGAGTTTAACTGTCCACCCCACGCCCACACTTCTGAGTTTTACTGTAAGGCCTGGTACACACAATGTTAAGATTCCCTGTTATTTCCTGTTTCGTCCCTCTGCGGTGGCACTGGCTCTTGAACTGTATTCTCATTACCCACCAGCGAGTTCGTCATCCTATCATCATCATCATTATATCCTCCTCACCTGTGTATGACTGAGCTATTTAAGGAACTTTGCCCTCCTGGGGTTGGCCAGATCCTCATTCATACTTGGCTCCTATTGTTTATTCATTGTGACCTGATCTCAAGTTCCTATCTTAGTTCATAGTCCAGTCCGGTTCTTGAGTACCCTGCCATGGTTCCTCATCTTGTTCCCCTGGCATCCTGCTTGGGTGCCTTGTCCCAGTCCCTATCCCTTTCATTATCCTGTTTACTCATTTGGCCTCCTTGCCCTTTCATTCAGTGTTTACCCTTGTATCCATTCATCTTGTCGGTAACCATTTGTTATGCATATATTCTTGTTTCAAAGTATATGTTCACAGAGTGCCTTTCTAGGTGTCCATTCCCTTTATGGCCACCTCATCATGCAACATATATATATTCTAAGTACATAAAATAGGGCCATCCCTTCTTTGGTGAATTTAATGCGTACTCACACTTTATTTGTTGCAGACATCAACACAAACGCGTCCAGTACACACACAAACATTTTGTCTTCATCGTTAGCTAGTAGATAAGTTATGAGTTGTTGGCTGGGTTTGGGGTTGGTCACTGTGATCCACATTTGTTGTTGATTTGTTTTTGGTTTTAATACACTTGTCTTCATCTCTTGGCTGCTGTTTCAGTCTTTCTTGCCTCCTACATTTCCCAGCTGTTTTGCAGAAGATCATTAGGCTCAGGCAAAATAGTTGACAGATATTTGCATCAGACATGGCAGTAAAGTTCAGCAAGGCCGATTGTACTGTCTTGAATAGTCTCCACAATAAGTATTTAAAAAATCGGTTGTATCAACGTTTCTTTTCGACTAACCATAATGGTCGTCATTATATTGGGTAATCTTTGGGTCAGGAAGAATGTGATGAAAATGGACCCTATATCAGGAGTAACATGACCCCTATTGGATAGATTATCGTTTGTGTTTAGGTTTTGCAAACTTTTTGTCTTACAACTGAAATATATATATTGTGCCACAACTCACACAAATGTGATGCTTTAGAAATACTTGCGAAAGAGTAGTAGTAAAGAATTTCGCTCCTTTATACAGGAATATTTAAAACAAACTGCCATGTCTTTACCAAGTCAACAGTTTTATTTATTTTTTTCAAATCATTTTATTTGTTCCAGGTCCTCTAGGTCTCGCATACAATCTCAAATAAAGTTCTATCAAGATGATTATTGGCATTGTGGATTGCACCTAGCCTGCATGTTTTGCTTAGAGTTATCATTGGAATACAAGTTGCTAGATTTCTCTGTCTAGCAGCAAGGTATTGTCTTTGTCATCTTTAATTGATAAGAGACATGCAATTCATGGAAGTGAATTGTTTTCTTAAGATTTTTCATTTATTTACTTCTCTAGAAAATTCATCTCAGTATTTATGCACCAAGCCTTTGGTGGGCTTTAATTTAAAAGCAAATAAAGAGTGGAAGAAAAATACACGATTTCCTTTTCCAAGCTTTAAAAAGGCATGTCCCGCCACAAAAGCTGGCCTAGTCCCATTTGCTGCCAAAACCCAACTGATATATTCCACATTATTAGATGTATTAAACTAAATGATTATTTAAGAGAATTATGCCTCCATTCTGGTAGATTAAAGAGCATATTCCTCCTCCTTCGCAAGTCAACCAAATCAAGGCTGTAAACTGCTTGACTAGGTTATGGCCGGTATTCGGGATGTCCGAACCCCGTATCCGCCGCGGATTTAATCCCCCTTTGCGAAAGCGGGATTTTTCCGGATTTTGCCGCCTTCCAAACTTTCCCATACCGGATTTCCGTATGTTATTCAAAAATTCTATCCCCGAAATTACTAGGATTGCTCGGATTTTCGAAATAATATTTTCGAAATTTTCGAAACTACGGAAAACGCAATATTTCGGAAATTTTCGAAAATAAGAATCTCGTATCATTTTGAGGATATTTTTCATTTTAATGGGTCTGCTCGCGATTTTTTGAATTTCGCAATTTTCCGAAAATTCCGGGATCCTCGATCGGACCGGATTTTGGCGCAGTTCGAAATCTCTACTGCTGACATCACAACCACAATTGACGTCTGATTTCCCCTGCTGCATCCTTTTGCACATGGCTTAAGCATATAAAAACTCATGGAGCAGGGAGGAGAACCTGTCTTAATATCTGGTTAGAACTGCCTGTCAAAACTGGGAACAAATAGCAGTTGGGTTTCAGTGAAATACAACTGACAAGTCAAACTGTTTTTTGGTTTTAGGTGGGCACTTCCTTTAAAGGACACATGTTTGTCCAAGCACATCTTTACTATTAGCCTAATGGATTATCCATCAGCCAATTGTGATTATTGCCAAGGTGGCATGTCTTCCTTTGGTTATGCCCGGCAGAAAGGGGCATAAGCAAACAATAAGTTTGTATCTTTACTGTCGTGTCTTCAGGCAAGGTTACGTAGGCTAGCAGGCTATATTAAGATTGGCCTGCTTAAGATTCTATTTAGTCTGACATTAACCAATGCAATTTTGGGGGTCGCTTTCAACAATACTTGCAAACCGCATGTTAGATTGAGTTACCCAAAGTTTTTGACTTACTGGCACTAGTTCCGGCATAAATCCCATTTACTGCGAAAAGGTTAATACACTGCAGGAACATGTGTCACATTATGATGTCTCTGAAAATGTATTAACTACTTGTGTGTTTCTAGAAAGGCAGAAGGTGATTCTTGCACATAAGGGGCTGGAGGTTCCATTGCTTAAATGATAATATTATCTCTTGTGGTTTGGGACGCTATGTCTTGTGGGGTATTTCATTTGTGTCACTCTTTGCGTGACTTATTTAACACACTTGGTACCTTCTTTGTATGTATATTTGCATTGGATCCACATTCTTACTGTAATATCCTTTGGTCCTATTTTCAGTCATAATTGTTAACAACTTATGACAGTACAGCTACTGCCCTTGACTTCACTATATTTACAGCTGACCAGGCGTGATCTGTTATAGCTTTGTCCTTAACTCATGCCTTAGGGACCAATTGCAGCCCTCTGGGCATTCATCAACAACACTATATTACAGCTGAATAGTTTAGCTTCTCATTGTTACTATTGAGGCCTCTCTAAATTGACATAATTTTATGTAGAATGAGTATTAACTGCCAGCTATTATGCATCCTTGAAAACATGTGTATCCATGTCCAGATTGTACGGTCCAATAGTTTTCGTATCACCACAACTATTTACAAATGGAATCACTTTACAATATTACATTTGATTGCCTATTTTTTTTGCTTTCCTGCACATGTTTAGAAGATGGATATGGGCATGGATTTACTGATAAAATTTTCTACATTTGCATTACTCTTTTGAATATATCAACTGTAGTTCACTGTCTACTAACCAATAAAAACGTCTGCTCTGACTAACTCGGAACAAAAAAAAAATGTAGAATAAGAAGCTAGGCCATATTATAGAAAAATCGTTAAACGTTATCGTAAGACTACCGATCGTTATCGTCAAAAAACAAAATCCGTACGAAATTCTACTATAACGATTGGTTTATTCTACTAACGAACAAGCCATAGATTTACGATAAGCGGTATCGAGAATTACGATCAATAATCGTAAAATATATGGGTCGATATCATATGAACCCGAATCGTTATTATTACTATAACGATAAACAATTTTTTATAAATATGGCCCTTACTTTAGGATAACAAAAATATAATTTTTTTTAATTAAAGGACTAACCGTAATTACCCTGCAATCATTTTTTTAAAAAATTGCTTTTTTAGAAGAGTAAAGTATGCAGTCCTCCCGCATACATTATTTCGCTTCTATTTGAGCCTCTCCTGCCTTCAATTAGCCATGTCTGTGAAGGGGGCATAACATTCTGTCCTGCTGTAAGTGTGGACTCTCAAACTAGCATTTTCAAGAAAACATACTATAAGCACATCTTCTTTCCTCCACCCTGATCAGCTTGATTAGTACGGCTGTATCCTAGCTAACCAGAACATTTCAGTTTGTTTGAGCTGGCGAGAGGAAGGAGGAGGAAGTAGAGGTTGTAACGACTTCCACACCCACCACTGACTAGTGATATTTAATCAGGGCCCTGTGGCGCTCTAGAGGCAGGACTGTTAGCACTCATCTTTGCTGTGTGGATATCTAAAGCGAGGGCAGCCGCAGCTGTAAATGTGAAGTAATGCTGGCCTGAAGTGGGGACCCGTGTCATCGGGTTATGTTACTTTTTTTTGATAAATGTTGTCCTTTAAAATAACTATCGTGTGGTAAAGTTAATTTAAAAAGGCAGTTAAACTGAAAAGTACTTGGGACAGGAGTAGTAGGACTGTAATTTCTCACCTCACCGTATTGTTTCTGTGAGAGCACCAGCCCAAGAGAAACTGATTCTCGCTAGACTTCCTCCTGCTTAGCAACTTTAATCGTTTCAGGACTAACCCTGAGAATAATCAATCCAGACGAACCTTGGCAAGAACGCACTCATGACGTCTTCCATTTATAACATTTTAGGGAGTGTGGAATAAAGGGCACACTTCCCGTAATGTAATTAAACCTTGCGCTAACTATCGCCAATATTCAGTGTGTAAGAGGGGAGCGATGGAGGCATGGGTAATGTATAATTAGAGAGATAATGACGATCTTCTAAAGCAGCTAAACCTCTCCCATAATTTATAATCAGTCGTGCTTCGACTTTTGTGGACCATGGAGCATCCATAGGAAGCTGTTGCTGTACCAAAGGGTGGGGGGAAAAGACCAGTTCTATAAGGCACACAGACGATGCAACCCTTTTAATGTCATAATGATAGTAAGGGGTAATACAATGGATTTTACACAAGCTCTCTGTTTATGTTTTGTGGATGTAGTTGGACTGATCAAGTTTATCCTGTTTAACAACAATATACGTAATTCGGACTAGATTACTCAGTTTCCTTCTGTTAAAAATTGTCAACACCCAAGATCTCTCTTGCCAGTTCCACACACTACTTACCGACAGTAAGATAGATGGGTCGAACTTGCAAAATCCGGTCCGCTCCGCGATTCGGCGTAATGTTTGAAAAAATATTCTAAAAATTCGAAATCCGTCGAGCGGAGCGCGGTAAAATTACAAATATACCCTTGAAAAACAGAGTTTCCGTATTTTCGAAAATTTTCGAAATTACGGTTTTTCACGTATTTTATCCGAAATTCCGAGTTTTCATGTATTTTTTCGAAAATATGTATTTTCGAAAATACCAAGTAATCCTGCGTAATTCAAAATTTTCGAAATACGTATTATGGATTAAGAGAAATCCTTGTATTTTGAAATTTTCGAAAATACATGTTTCCTCGTATTTTCGAGATAATGTTCGGAAGTTCGAGAGGCTGAAATCCGGAAAAAAATCCGTCCGTTTACGAACGGGATAAATCCGCGCGCAAGATCGGTTCGCGGATCCGCTCGAACCGGCCACCCTACTAACCCAGTACTGCTAGCCTCATCTTTAATTGACATTTTCTGTCTCATTAGATGGTTTTGTTACTTAATATAACATCTGTTTTCTGCAAGAAACCCTTTTTCTTATTGCCACCGTTAACATGTGTCCCTTGCATTTTGTGCATATTTTGAAGTAACATTTTAGTAGCTTTCTTTCCATTTATTGGCCCATCACAATTTTTAGTTGAGTTAATGGGCCTTTCCACTCCTTCCATTAAAAAATTATATATGGTTAATCAACCTCCAAACTACAATATTGTTGATAAGTGATAGAAATGTAGGGATAATCTGTAATGCAGCAAACTTGTGTTCTCCCTCACCCTTTTCACCTGCCTTTCCAAATGTTTTCTTGCTCCTCTTCTTCAGTTTTTACTGCTCCGCAGGAAGGCACTAAGGAAATTTAATGTTATTGTACTTTTTCAGCACCATCCCTGCGGAGATTTTTTTTTTACTAAAATGACTAATCTCAGGTTTCTCCTGTAACAAAAAGCCTTGATAATATCTCGAGATTACTTCAGGTTAAAAAAACTAATTTTTAAAGGGTTCATCTAAAACCTCTCACCAAATTCTAGGCTGTGTGTTGTTTTCTAAGCTTTCAGGGCCTGAACATTCCGTACTGAAATTCCTTAATAGAAGCTGTCAATGCACCGCCAGTCTAATTATTCAAACATATCCTTTGGAACTTTATCCAAAATAAAGCTTTTCAAACTATATCTCTCCAAGGCATTTAAGGCTCAAATACATTTTTGGTAAATGCAATAGAAGAGAACTTTTATTTATTAATTTGAGTTATTTTTTTATAATGTTTGACTTTCATCACTTGATAGTTAAACATTATTGGCAACATTTATCCATCCTCAGAGCCGGCAGTCACTGTGCAGTAGATCTCGCCTAGTAAGATTCCCAAGGCCTGTGCATGCATTCTCTCGGGTACATTTATCCCCAGTGTATTTATTAGAGGTTTAGCTGATTTAAATATATATTCCACATCTAAGAGCTGCACATCCGTGTTAATATGTCGTATATGGCTAAAGAGTCTTGTCACAAGTGATCGTGAAACGGTAAGCAATGACTTAAACTCCACTTCACCAGGCCTGTATCGGCTCTGGGTTCAGAGAATGAAGAAAAAGATAAACCAGAAAAAACATTTTTTTATTGTTCTGGCCCAAGCTACATTCCTGTTTTCATTCAACTGAACATTTATGTCGAATTTCTTTCACAAATACAATTTACTCCGGTGCAGCGTGTGCACAACCATTGCCTGTTCCCCCCCCAAAAAAAAATCTTAATCCCTTTCTTTTGTTTTGTTTTGATGGGGATTATATCCACCATAACTGCTTGTCCTGGTTACTCGAACTATCTACTTTGAAATTTGAACAAACATTCTGTTTGTCTGGTGTCTTGTACTATTATCTGCTTTGAATTGAACAAACAATAATGTGCAAAGAAATGCTATAGGTCAATGTAAAATATTTTTTGAAAAAGCAATTTGAAATGAAAGTCGATCTGCTGTAGCTCGCTCAAATAAACCATAGTGGAAGGATATTTGTCTATTAGGCAGCTAAAACAGATGAATTCAAATACAGACATCATAGACTATTAGAACCCTAATGCCCCACTGGCGATGTTTTTCATGCACTTATTACCTCCATTTTTATGTTGCATTTGTTTACCCTCTGTAATGAATTGCACTCAGTGCCATCGGTGCCAGCATTGTTGCAGCTGGCAATCTATTTTCAGAGCACAATGCAATAAATTTTATTTTTGTGAATTAATGCCCATGATGAGGTATACTCAGCAAAATTACAGTACAAATGCACTCTTGTGAACATGAAATGGCGCATTAAGGTTGCCTATTTTACATACGATTACTGTCCATTGTATGTGGCTACTAGCCTTAAAGCTCCCTTTCACTGGCAATGAAATATGTTTCATAGATATGGTGTTCAACGCTAAAAGTGTGTGTGCATGCAGGGGCCTTCTTGATGAATAAACCATTTTAGAGTTATGACAAAATGCTCAGGCAATTCAAATTTATACAACATTTTTCCCCCGACCAGTTTCTTAAATGAAATGTCTTAATAGTAACTTATATAGTCCTAGTATGTAGTATTTATGTGTAAATAAAAGATATGAAATCCAATCTAGCTTAACCTTTTTATACCGCTCCAATGCCTGCCTAGGCATTGATGGGTGGGGTCAGGAATAGTCAGAATCAGCCCCCATCCTAGTAGAGGAAGAAGTACAAATTCCTTAGCATAAGTAAGCATTCCAAGATCATAAAAAAAAGTCTGTACTAATACAAGTTATACGGGGGAGATTCCAATAAAAGTTCTTAATCGTTTCAAAAGGTTCTAATTTTTGCCCAACCAATCAGATGTTAGCCTTTCAAATGTTCAAATAATATCTGATGGTTTGGCAAAATAGCACCATTTTAAACGATAAGAACCTTTTTATTGAAGAACTGCCTAAGTAACTGTTCAATATTGTTTTTAATGTTGAGTGAACCTGTGATCCAGCCTCCAAATATCTCTGCATTGCCCCATTTAGTGGATAAACGGTCTCAAAGTTTTCCTATTCATAATGAATACAAAACCTTTTTGGGGAACTTAATGGGGTCCTGTGATTATTGATTACTCTGGTTACTATCTATGGATGCAAGCAATAGAGTGTGCTCATAATAGAGAAAAAACAGACATTGAACTTAACCCATGACTGACAACAGTGACACCTGACAGTACTGTAAACATGAACAAATCCACGTAGGTTTTAGAGTCAATTTTTGTCTACAACGGTTTGCAGAAAGAGTTGTTCAAGCTAAAACTACAGAGTTATAAACAAGGCTTGCTTAAATCATGATGTTGAATATTCTAATTCATCATAGCAGAACCGCAGTGTTTAGTGGAAAAATCAGGGCTCTGAAGGAAGAATTAAACATGGTATGACGGTCACTGACCTGGATAAAGCCTGAGGTAGATGAAAGTGGTGCTGAATGCAGACACCGGCTAGGGACTTTAATAATCTAAGTTTCTTCGTTACCAAATTAATTATGATAAGGAGAACGCCTATGATTGGCTGTGGCAACCAATCATGGTAGTGGATTGGAGTGGCCATCCTTGTCATTGCATTCAAACCCAAGAACTCCACAAGCAGGATGGCTGTGGGAGCTCAGTCCTTGATTTTCTTGGTGGCCCCCAGAAGACCCAGCGTGGGGTCAGAGATCAAGTTGCCACTGATGGATCCGGATTAATACCGTAGGAGGGAGAGTCAACTGAGACGCCGCGTAAGGACAAAACATAGTACTTAACGTGTCCAAGGTACATGTGACTGACATGAAGTACGCTTGTTAATAAAGATCTTGATATTTTGGTCAACGGTCAAAGATGTATGCACTGCCGTTGGTTCTGGTATAAAAATGCATATTTTCGTAGAATCAGACTTGAGGCCTCATTTTTTTTATATGACCAGGTGTGGGGATGTTTTGTGGCAATGGTGATTTATATGCCCATAGAAATTGGTGCCCCATCAACCTATCCAGTCAGTGGAATGCTATTACATGACAAGTCTAACGATGAATGTTAAAAAAGAATTTCTAACTCGATTCAGTGAACACTCCATTGGCAACTGTATCACATGACACCTTGTCATTAGCTGGTGGTCGTGTTACCAAACTTCTCTCCTCCTCCTCTCCATGTAAAACAAAGTTGAAATGTCCTGTTTCTAGATAAAACCTACATAAATATCTAAGCTGATCAAGGAATGGGTGGAAGAGTGTTTGTCTCGCATGCTAGCTTTGATGCGACATGTTAGAGGCAGACTTGTTTACGCCCACCTTCATCAGCTATGGCTATATTGAAGGCATGAGAGAGGCTGGACATCCGGAAGAAAAACTATGGTGAGATACTTTGTACCTTTACTCTTTTTAAAAAAACCAGCTATTTAAAAACAAATAATTGAGGCTAATACGTTATCCTTTAGGTCTCTGAAAAGGGAGGAGCGATTAGTGGTTTTTAGAACACTGTACTAATGTTCATGATATTAGGATCGACGTGTCTGATAGGAATTGTACACAAAGAGGTCCCAGTAGAAGAACTGTCTTTGGGCATCAAGACAACAAATGAATGGCGGCTGCGTTGAAGTGGCCCATGATACGTTTATTCACTAAAAAAAGTTTTGTGTTACATCACGTCACACGCCTGATCTCTCCTGATGTTGTATACACCTTCTGAAGGTGTAACAAGAATCCTTTCCAGCGCTCTTGCAGTAGGCCAATTGTTGTGCGGGTTGGTCCCATCTTTTGGCCTCAGGCCACAGGATGGGGACAGATTCTTGCTCCTTTATAAGGGGGCACACGATCATTACATTAAAGACTCATGATTTTTTGGAGTTGACTGCATGATATCGGGATGAATCATTTTTAGTTTAACCTTAACATGGTTATCGTTATACACCTCGCATTCCTCATGGGCAAGAGAGATGAGGGCCTCGAGATGGAATTGGAGGGTCACAAGATGTAAATGATATACCAGTTAGATTTTTTATGCATGTTTTGGAGACCCTCTTATGTGATAATTATTTTTTCTTGTGAGGAAGTTTTATATGCCAATGAGGGGAACTGTCCATGGGTCCAATGTGTTTCCACCTGCATTGCCAATGCCTTACAACTTGGCTAAACCCCCCAACTAAGAAATACCCCCCACTATACCTGAAATCTACACACCTTTAGCTATGTAACGCTGTAGTTCGTTCATTCATACCATCAATGGTTCTTCATAGAAGTTTGCACTTTTACCAGATTTTCAAAAAAAATGAACATCAAACAACATTCAAAAAGGTAGAAATCATGGCAAAACCCCATGGAATGTAAAAAAAAGTTTTTTCCACAAAACACCCCCGTAACTTAGAAATAACCCCCACAAACTATATATTCCTGAAATTTACACACCTTCAGCTATGTAACACTGTAGTTTGTTCATTCATACCATCAATGGTGTTGGCGTAGTTCTTCGTAGAAGTTCGCATTGTAGAAATCATGCCAAAACCTCATGGAATCTAAAAAAAAGTTACTAAATATCAATCTCCCAAATGTCCTGAATCAAACGGTATGCCATATGTGTGGTTGCACACTCAGACGTGGAAGCGAAAAGCCACAAAGTGAGACAATGCACGATGTCTCAGAAACAGCGAAAATATTTTGCCAACTCCGAATTTGGACAGTCTGCAGTTTTTTCCACAAAACACCCCCGTAACTAGGGATGGCATAGAACTCGAACCCGAGTTCGAGCCGAACTGTTCGAGTTCGAACGGACCCGGACTTCTCAAACTATGTCGGACGCGGACTTTCGATATTTCCCGGACTTTCGATGATTTATCGAATGTTCGAATGTTCGAATCCGCGAGTAAAATGTACATGGTATCTAGGCGCGAACATCGAATCTGCGAGTAAAGTCTCCATTAAAGCCTATAGGCGAGCATCGAATCTGCGAGTAAAATGTCCATGTTACCTCGAACGTTCGAACGCGAAAGCTCAAAAGTAGCGCGTGTGAGAGTAAAATCGATTTTACGAAAGTCCTGGATATTGGAACATGCTCCCCAGACCATTTCCCAGGTCCCACAGCCATTTACATTAAGTTACCATTAATATTTTAGTTGTATTTGACTCGAACTTTTCGAACTATTTGCCTCCCATAGACTTTAATGGGTCCGTTTTCGAACTTTCGAACTTTTACAATAGTTCGAAAGTTCGAAAACGGACCGAACTTTCAATAGTTCGACCATCTCTACCCGTAACTTAGAAATAACCCCCCACAAACTACATATTCCTGAAATTTACACACCTTCAGCTATGTAACACTGTAGTTCGTTCATTCATACCATCAATAGTGTGGGTGCAGTTCTTCGTAGACGTTCGCACTTTTGTGAAAAAATGAACAAAAAACAACTTCAAAAGGTAAAAATCATGCCAAAACCTCATGGAATCTAAAAAAAAGTTACTAAATATCAATCTCCCAAATGTCCTGAATCAAACGGTATGCCATATGTGTGGTTACACACGCGCACGTGGAAGCGAAAAGCCACAAAGTGAGACAATGCACGATGGCTCAGAAACAGCTAAAATATTTAGCCAACTCTGAATTTGGACAGTCTGCAGTTTTTTCCACAAAACACCCCCGTAACTTAGAAATAACCCCCACAAACTATTTATTCCTGAAATTTACACACCTTCAGCTATGTAACACTGTAGTTTGTTCATTCATACCATCAATGGTGTGGGCGCAGTTCTTCGTAGAAGTTCGCATTTGTCTGAGAAAATGAACAAAAAACAACTTCAAAAGGTAGAAATCATGCCAAAACCTCATGGAATCTAAAAAAAAGTTACTAAATATCAATCTCCCAAATGTCCTGAATCAAACGGTATGCCATATGTGTGGCTACACATGCGGACATGGAAGGGAAAAGCCACGATGTGAGACAATGCATGATGGTTGAGAAACAGCGAAAATATTTAGCCAACTCCGAATTTGGACAGTCTGCAGTTTTTGCCACAAAACACCCCCCAACTCAGAAATAACCCCTACAAACTATATATTTCTGAAATCTACAAACCTTCAGATATATAACGCTGTACTTTGTTCATTCATACCATCAATGGTGTGGGCGCAGTTCTGCGTAGAATTTCACATTTCTACACAATTTTCTGGAAAAATAGAGAAAAATACATTTCAAAGTTACAAAATCACACCAAAACCCCATGTAATGCAGAAAAAACTTACCAAATATCAATCTCCTAAATGTCCTGAATCAAACGGTATGCCATATGTGTGGTTACACACACGGACATGGAAGCGACTAGTCAAAAAGTAAAACAATGCGCCAATAACAGCATTTTCCCAGAATTTTCAAACTGAACACCCCTCTAACTTGGAAATACCCCCGCAAAACTATATATTCTCATAATCTACATACCTTCATCTACATAACGCTGTCCTTTGTTCATTCATACCATCAATGGTGTGGGCGCAGTTCTTTGTAGAAATTCGCATTTGTCTGAAAAAATGAACAAAAAACAACTTCAAAAGGTAGAAATCATGCCAAAACCTGACGGAATATAAAAAAAAAATCTCCCAAATGTCCTGAATCAAATGGTATGCCATATGTGTGGTTACACACGCGGACGTGGAAGCCAAAAGACACAAAGTGAAACCATGCACAATGGCTCAGAAACAGCAAAAATATTCAGCCAAATCTGAATTTGAACAGTCTGCAATTTTTCCCCACAAAACAACCCCCCCAAACCATATATTTCTCGAATCAACACACCTTTATCTACGAAATTCTGTAGTTTGTTTATTTGTACCATCAGTGGTGTGGGCGCAGTTCTTCGTAGAAGTTTTAGCAGATTTTCTAAAAAATTTGAAAAAAAACACTCTCAAAGGTAGAAATCATGCCAAAATCCCAAGTAATGTAAAAAAAAGTTACCAAATATCATTCTCCTAAATGTCCTGAATCAAACGGTATGCCCTATGTATGGTTACACACGCAAAAGTGGAATCAACTAGCCACAAAGTGAGCCAATGAACAATGGCCCAATTATAGCAACTTTTCAGATTTATCAGACTAAACACCCCTCTATATTAGAAATACCCCCCAAAACTATATATTCTTGGAATCTACACACCTTCAGCTACGTTACGGTGCCATGCTTTCATACATACATGAAGAATTCCAGACCCAGTAATCCAAAGATTGCTTTTTTACCAGATTTTCAGGAATTTTTTTTTAAAAATAGAATTCAAAGTTAAAAATCATGGCAAATTTCCATGTCATGTAAAAAAAACGGTATGCCATATGCGTGGATGCACACAGGGACGTGGCCACCAACTAGCTCAAATTGGACGCATGCACAAGTGTAATTACAAGAAAAAAATCAAAGTGCTCTGTAATTTCAAACAGCCCCAAAACTTTGAAATGCCCCCCACAAATAAACCAACCCACTAAATATCAATCTTGCACATGTTCTGAATCAAATGGTATGCCCTATGTGTGGGTGCACACAGACACATGGCCACCAACTAGCTCAAATGGGACACATGCACAAGTGTAATTACAAGAAAAAAATCAAAGTTCTCTGTAATTTCAAACAGCCCCAAAACTTTGAAATGCCCCCCACAAATAAACCAACCCACTAAATATCACTCTCCCACATGTTCTGGATCAAACAGTATGCCATATGCGTGGATATACACAGACATGTGGCCACCAACTAGCTCAAATCGGACGCATGCACAAGTGTAATTACAAGAAAAAAATCAAAGTGCTCTGTAATTTCAAACAGCCCCAAAACTTGGAAATGCCCCCCACAAATAAACCCCCCCACTAAATATCAATCTCCCACATGTTCTGAATCAAACGTTATGCCATATGCGTGGATGCACACAGAGACGTGGCCACCAACTAGCTCAAATGGGACGCATGCACAAATGCAATTACAAGAAAAAATCAAAGTGCTCTGTAATTTGAACAGCGTAAATTTTTCTAAGGAAACAGTCCCGAAACATGGAAATTCCCCCCACAAACTATATATTTTTGGAATCTACACACCTTCAGCTATGTTACAATGCCATGCTTTCATACATACATGAATAATTCCAGACCCAGTGATCCAAAGAACTCCGTGTTTTTAGGAGGTTTTGTGAAAAATAAAATAAGATGATTCAAGGGTTGAAATCCTACCTAAACCCTTTTTGTCAAGCAAAAAACCCACTAAATGTCAATCTCCCACATATCCTGCATCAAACGGTATGCCATATGTGTGGGTGCACACAGACACGTGGCCACCAACTAGCTCAAATGGGACGCATGCACAAGTCCAATTACAAGAAAAAAATCAAAGTGTTATGTAATTTGAACAGCCTAATCAACTTGGAAATACCCCCACAAACTATATATTTTTGGAAGCTACACACCTTCAGCTACATGACGGTATCATGCTTTCGTATATACTTGAAGAATTCCAGACGCTGTTATTCATAGAACTCCGTGCTTTTAGGAGATTTTGTGAAAAAATAAAAAAAGAGGACTCAATGGTTGAAATCCTACCTAAACCCACTTGGCAAGTAAAAAACCCCACTAAATGGCAATCTCCCACATGTCCTGAATCAAACGGTATGCCATAAGGGTGGGTGCAAACAGTGACGGGGCCACCAACTAGCTCAAATGGGATCCATGCGCAATTGCAATTACAAGAAAAAATTTAAAAACACCACAACCCACCCCCCACCCCTATCCCCACTCCCCCTTTTAGTGGTATTTTAGTGAAAACCAGTTAGTACGGAGAGTCACACAAGTTTTTGCACACTTTACTGATCCTAAAAATTCAATACGGTCTTTTTTTGGTACCTCTGCAAAATTCCCTACTAAAATAGGCTTAGTTTCCCTTGAAATCGAAGAAATAATGATCCGCGTTTACTTTAGCGATATCACCGGGGACATTGGGAACTTTGAGTTCCATTCACAAAATGTATAGTACAGCTGTCAGCATGACAGCTTGTGCTATACAGTTACTGCAGAATGATCTATATGGAGATCAGACTGCAGTACCTTCACTCGACCACCAGGGTCGAGTGAATACCTCCATATGGGAAGACCCCAGTGAAGGAGGAAGTTCTGTGATGTCACCGGGGTCTCCCATGCAGCTTCCTCCTCCAACTCCATGTGTGACCAGCAGCTCCTATGCGGTCACGGCAATCCAGGTATGAAATCTCCCGATCCCCCCCTCGGATTTGGACGAAACCGAGGGGGGATCGAGGGGGGGAGGGGGGCAGTCAAATGCTGCCCCCGATCGTGCCTAGCGGGGGCCAAATTTTTGGGGGGAGGGGGGAAGCCACAGATCGTATATTCACGATCTGTGGCAGTTTGGACATTCACTGCACAGATCGTGAATATACGATCTGTGGCAGGGAAAGGGTTAAAGCCTTTTTATTTGCTATTGTGCTTCTGTAGTTTTTTTGCCTTTTTATTGCTATGTGTAAGATGCAGTGCTCTCAGGAACCACCAGAAAACATCCAAGGGGGCCCAAATAAAATAATAAGCCTGAAAGTCCTAAAAAAGACCCAAGCAATCGCACCATATTACATAAACAAACACACACATATACCCTCCCTTAACTATTCTACCTGGCAGCTAGAATCTAGAGGGTCTAAGTGGAATAAACCTGCAGGTTTGAGAACAGACCCAGGCAATCTAAACAGCACCTTCAGGCAATCTAAGACCCTATACAGTATACAGATTATCATGCTAGGTTCCTATGGGACTGCACGACCGGCCGTGCGCAGTGTTGGCCACGGCCACTATTGCCATGACCAACGATCATATGTCCTAACTCCCAGCATTCCCTGGCTGCCTAGAATGCTGGAAAATTTAGTTTTCATACATCATGAAATAAAGCCATTTTCCTGACTCACAAACATTAATAGCCCACATTCGTGTTTTAGTGCTTCCTACCCAAGGGTTTAAACATGCAAGTGATTTATCTGCCCTTCCCTTACATCCATAGCTATTACACTATTGGATTAGGGAAGGATTATATGGGTCACTTAAGGCAGTAGGAGTCATAAACTTTTTGCCCTCACTTCCAAATATCACCTACCTGCCAGTTAAAATCCATGAAGTCTTTTCCCCTTTCTGCCGCTTTAAACTTGTTTCTCTTCCGCCCTCTGTTGTTTTTTCCTCATTTGAAGTCCATGCTGTTTGACTTTTCCACCCCTTATGTCTACGAGTAGCAGTCGTATACAGACCCCCTTCTGCCTCAGCCCCAGCAGCTTTTCTTATAGGGTTTGAAACCTGGCTCTCTATCTTTCTTTCCTCTGACTGTCCAGCTATAATTCTAGGTGACTTGTCACATTGATGACGCTAAGCAATCCTGGCCCTCTCGCTTTCTCCACCTAACTTCCTCTTTCTCCCTCCAGCAATGGACCAACGCAAGCACCCATAAGGATGGCAATTTCCTTCACTTGGTCTTTGATAAAAATCTTTCTGCTCTGCCTCTTAGTTTGCTAGTAACTCCTTCCCACTCTCTGATCATAATCTAATTACTTTTTCTACCACCTACTCTCCTCTGAAGCTCAATCTACTGTCCTTGTCCGCAACACTGTGCAAAAGACCTTCCGGCTCTCTCCTCCTCTCTCAGTTCTAGCCTCAATGCCCTCATGTCTGATCCCAACCCTGATTCACTAATACATTCTTAAAACTCTCTCTTGCCCCCCCAACAAACTCACAAACGTCGCTCCGCTAATCCCCGTCCTTGGCTTAATTCAGATACCAAGTTCCTATGCCGATGTACTTGTGCAGCTGGGGGATTTGGAAAAAAGTCACGCAGTCAGGCGGACTTTAACCATTACATGCTCATGTTTCTTAATTCATCTCTTTCAGCAGCAAAACACTCCTACTTTAGCACGCTTATAAACATTAATAAAAACAAGCCACATTGTCTATTTTCCCTCTTTATAGGAGAGAGGCATCTCATCTTCTTACTATTAATATACTTTAAAAAAAATTTAGGCTTAGTGATGCTTTGTTCAGCTATCCTAACTTTGTAATTAATTTTAGCTAGTTTGATTGCTTTCTTACACTCCTTGTTACAGTTTTTATAATCCCTAAAGGCCCTTTCTGTTCCCTCTGCCTTAAAGGTTTTAAATGCCTTTTTCTTCCTTTCCATTTGCCTCTTTACATCAGAATTCAGCCACATGGGTGCGGATTTATTTCCCAAGGGTATAAATTTAGATGTGAACTGGCTTAAAATCCCCTTGAACACAGTCCACTTCTGTTCAGTACCTTTTCCTGATAATAAATTATCCCAGCTGACATTCTGAAGAGCTGCTTTTAACCTGGAAAAATTTGCCTTCCCGAAATTAAATGTCTTTGTTAACCCAGCGCACTTTTCCTTTCAATAACAAAGACCAAACGCCACTATTTCATGGTCACTATTCCCTAAGCCTCCAGTTACCTTTATATCTATAATGCGCTCCACAATGTTAGATATTACCAGATCCAACAGAGCTCCTTTTCTAGTAGGAACCTCAACCACCTGTGAGAGAAAATTATCCTGCAGCAAATTCAGGAACTCATCGCCTTTTTCTGTGATGGCAGTTCCACCACACCAATCAATGTCAGGGTAATTAAAGTCCCCCTATAATGAGCACACTCCCCAAACTTGCAGCCCTTGCCAACTGCATATGAAGTTGACTCACCTCCTCTCTGCTAGCATTTGGCGGCTTATAGCAGACACCTACAATGACATTACCCCCTTTCCTGTTGCCTAATTCCACCCATATTGCCTCCACTTTATCATCCATATTGCCAGTTATCTCTTCTTTTAAATTTGGCTTCAATTCTTTTTTAACACATACTCCTCCTCCTTTCCTTTTTTTTTCTGTCCTGCCTAAACAAGGCATATCCTTCTATATTTACAGCCCAGTCGTGAGAACTGTTCAACCATGTTTCTGCTATACCTATTACATCATACTTTTCATTCAATGCCATCATTTCCAATTCACCCATTTTGTCAGCCAGGCTTCTCGCATTTGCAAACATACATTTTAGATTATGATCCTGTAATTTATTAGTACACTTTAATACACATGCCTCCCTATCCCCTATGCTAGCCCCACCCCCCTTTCCGCCCACCACTTGTATTGGACTTTCTATTGGGCTGTGTATGTGGTTTTCTCTGGGGCTGTCTATACAGCTTTCTTCGTGGCTGTGTATTGGACTTTTTATGGGGCTGCATATGAGGATTTCTATTTGACAACTGTATGTGGAAACATCTATGGGACTGTCTATGTTAGAAAGTGAACACTCGGTTTATACTCAAGTCAATCAATTTTCATGATTTATCAGTTAAAATTTAAGTGCCTCAGTTCATATTTGGGTTGGTTTATATTTGAGTATATGCGATAGCCCAGAAGCCACATCTTAAACATTTTTAAAAAAAAGCAAAATTTGACTGTAATTTTTATAGCCTTTTTGCCAAATACTTGTATTCTGATGTCTTTTTTGGATCAATAATTAAAATGTTTTCATTGATATGAAGCAATAACAGCAATCTATTTGAAACATTGTAATATATTAAGAAATAATTGGCCATAAAAAGCACATGCCTATCTTCTCTAAATAGTAATAGTAAAGGAAAAGTATAGGCTAAAAGGATTGTATGGAGATTTGATATAAGACACTTTCCCATCATGCAGCCAAATCAGGAACCAATGTGCAAGGAGCAGGTTAGTATTAAAAATATTAAAACAAGGCCTTCCAGACTACACATTTCATGATTATTCTGTTAATATTGAGCAATGCTGGCAAGGAATACATATTTTCACCCAAAACCACAAATAAACTGAAAAAAACAGCATTGTATATAGATTATTATGTAAAAGAACTGCTGAACTGCCTTCTATTTTTATTAAAAGCCCATAAAGTTGAACAATTCAAAAAAAATCAAATAAATGAAATGGGAAAGTCTTTCTGCACATTTACAATAGCTCACATTTTGGTATTCTAGTCTTTTAACTAAATTTCCAATTCAAAAAGTATAAACTTTTAAAATATATGTTTTTCTAAATTGCAATGAGCTAGAACAGATTTTTAAGTAACTTTCTGACTCACATTACATTACATTAGACTATCTGACAAGTATTGTCAAATCAAACAGACTTTAATAATACATGAAATAGTACATATCCCATTGGTTTTCTGTTTCTTGAATTTTCCTTCTACAAATAAATGCATTGAAAGGCCAGGTCATTGTTGATTACTGATAATCATTTTCTAGTGTTTTTCTTATTGAAAAAGACAGATTTTGTAATTCCTTATTAGCCAGAGAACTATCTTCCCATTTATGTTCATTTATAGTCTATATAAATATTACTATTATAAGGTCAATGAACAGTATGGAGACAAAATGGAGTAAACTAAATTAGGGGGTCTAACAAGTGCCAATGGGAAAAGACAGCAGCAGGAGGGTATGCACAACAGGGGGGCACACTTTTAAATGGCACAATAAACCTATTTATGAATGGAAGGGTATTCCATGATCCTTTCTTGCACACAGACCCATAACTACTCATAAGTCTATGGGGTTAAGCAATTATTTTGGCTTCTTGTTAGTTCTTAAATCCACTGGAGAAGATGGGTGAAAGGATGTTGATGGTGCAGCTCACAGTCATTTCAGGGTGGGTAAGTTTAGATAAAGATTGGTTCAACCACACAGATAATATTACCTGGGGATATTTTTCCTCTGGCAGAACTAAGGCTGCTGGGTAGTAGAATGTAAAAAGAAATGTATTGTATACATTATAACACATCCTGTTGTAATCAACATCTGTACTTTAAAGTAATAAATAAAAGATGCAATATCACAGTAATCATTGATATACATCAAAAAATCTTATTCTGCAAAATACTTTTTCATACTTTAAGAAACTACAGGTTAGAATATTTGTTTTCTTGATTAACTTTCCCTCATGGTATGTCATATAACTGCCAACTGGCATTCTTAATTGCACTTAATTAGAAACTTCATAAATACATAGGCTTTTTTTAATTACTATAATCTGCCCATTGAGCACTTTTTCTGTGCTCAAATAAATGCTTCCAATGACTGAATTTTTGTTTGCAAGACCCCTAATAGTGTCCGTCGTGGTCTCAGTCTGTGGGTTGGTTCAGTTGAGATCTGAGCATTTTTGACCCATACAACAGGCATTCACTAGAAAGTATTATTATTAGAAACAATCCAAGGACAGGAGTATCCTGGGGAGACGAAGGACCATTGCAGAACCTGAAATGGCAGCTCGCTACTGACCACAGTAAAGTATAGCATGTATGAAATCGGTTGACTTCTTAAAAAGCAACCCAATATGTTGAATATATAGGTATGTATATTATGTACAAATAATTATGATTCCCCTCCACCACTAAAATGAACTTTTAAATGAAGTAATCAATTGCAGATCTCCTCCTTAAAAATAAAAAGGGTTCTTTTAGATAATGTGTGCTCTTGTATTCAAAAAGCTTAATTGGGTAGAGTTTTTCTTTTTATTTCACCAATGTCTTTATGTCACCAATATGGCAGCATGGATGGCCAGTGGTCAGAGTTCTGGGCCCTAATCCATCCTTGGCAAGAAATGTGTATGTTCTCCTTGTGCATGTGTACATTTCACCCAAGTACTGCTTCCACCACAATCTTAAAAACATAATGATGTTTTATGTGATTTGAAGTGTAAGCTCCTCAAAGCAGGAGGGTCTGATACTGTATAAATGGATAAACATATAGCAAAGAACTGTGTAATAATTTCTGTGCAACGAAAACAAAAAACAATAATTAAACAAATGAATGTAGAAACATAGGGTATGATGCAATAAAGGCTGTTAAGCTGCCAAATCAGTGTAACACCCATGCTATCCAGTGTATTATCAGATTTATATGGGTTTTACACTGACTTCACAGGCCTGTATGATATCTGAAATTTTTGGGAAATACTAAGGTGCACGTTCCAAATACCCAACAGAATGGGTTCCTACTTCTGGACACACTGGGTAGCAAAAAGCTATACACAGAACACATAAAACATACAAAATTGAGTATTTGGAACAAAAATAAAGTATTTTTGTAACTTTGCAACTTTAATTACAGTTATTGGACTATTAGCATATGAATACTAGGTGAATATTTTTTAATTGCACTTTCACTATTCTAAATGGTGTTTGTTGTTACTAAAGGGTTTCTTCTGTTAAAGGAATATTCCTTATTTTATTGATTGTTCCAAATTATAAATTTCAACTGAGAATGTTTTTTAATTATCAGCATAGGAAAAGCAGACATTTCTTAGAAGGATTGTGTGCAAACTTTGGCTTATCTATGGGATTCCTTTTTAGTAAGAAAGGCCACATGTAGTAATAATTATGATGCAATCATGCATTCATTTTCTAAATTGTAGATTGTTTTAGAGAGGTTAAAGAAGGTGAATTATTTTTGTCTGTTTTTCAACCAAATCTAATTTTTCAATCTACTAAATTAAGTACAATATTCTTTAATTCTTCTTAATGGTCTTTAGGATTAAGAAACTAATCTGCAGTTTCCCCTAATAACATTCATGCCTAAAGGGAATGGCAACATTTTGTCAAAGAAACAACACAACATTTTTTCTAGGCAGTACTAAGCATGCTGTTACTATACAGTAGTATTTTAGACAGTTTTCTTAGAAAGGACAGTACATGGGGTGGGTCCCACACCCTGCAAATTAGGGTTAGCAAAACACCTTATCCCGACAATATGCACAAATATTGATTAAATAATGTGTTGGATCTGTATGTATGTGATTAGAAATTGATATATTTTTGAAGGAATATTCTGTTGTATTAAGATACCAGTTTATTATTACACCCACCTGTAATCCTTATTTGGCCAAGGGTTTTTAACACCTACTGTGCTGTACTGCATGTGGGTGCAGCTTCATACAATGCCTATCAAACTAAACTAAAATACACGCTACTAGAATGTTAGGTTTTATCGCAATGTCGCAATGCCTAGCTGTTGTTTACATTTCAGAATATAAATCTTGATTTTGCAAAACAAATGCTGCAAAGAGCAAATATAGAAAGTACAGGTAGTTCTATTTAATGTACAGTAAGGCGAGTCAAGAAAATATTCATGAGCAAGGTGGGTCAACCGAAGTTAGTAGGGATGGGATCCAGGGACAATTTTAACTTGGCCTTGAAGTTCCATCACAAGCGTTCCTTTCCAGTTTTTTTTCAAAATTTTGAGGCTACTTTCAAGGGACAAGAACTATTGTTTGGTTTGTCATACAGATTAACCTATTATTGGATTCTTTGCATGCTTTTATTTTACAACAATAGCATGACTTATACTATCCAGTGTTGTTTTTGTTTTAATGTATAAAATGAAGATACATATGTTCTGATGGCTCCAACTAAATTGTTGGGGGGAAAAACTGTTTAACATATGGGTTAGATGATGGCAAGTAAAATGATCAAATGCTTTACTTTTTGTTTTTGTTTCAAATGTGGCTGCACTTACAGTGAATGTCAAATTGGAAACAGGTGCAATATGTTTCAAAAGTATTTTAGTTGAGTGGAATGTTGAGTCATCCATATATCTCTGTCAACAGCGGTGATATACATCATTGACTTATTAGCAAATCAACTGCCTTACGGCTTTAACATCATTTACCATTGTATGACATGATCTCTGGATAAAAAATGATGATACATGTGGAACGCAGAGAGGAAAAATGAGCCGTATTTAAGATCTAAGTTTCAGAGGAACATCTGAATTTTGCATTTTACAAGGACAAAAAAGTTGACTTCTAATATCCTTATGTTAACAAATTATGGGGTGCGTTTCTTGTTTTTTGTAATAATATGCAGCTTTTGTGTGTCATGTGACACTGATGACATAAGTTGGTGCCCACTATAACTGGTAGCATAGTTAAGCACTTTTTAAAATATTATCTTAACTTAACTTATCTTTTGAAAAAGCTATTTAAAATCCCCATGTATTTTGTGATTGCAAATGTTTTTCAATATGTTCTTTGTTTAAATAAAGAGTGAGAGACATATTTATAAAAGGGTAAACACCATAACCAAAATGGCGTAATATTGCTGCATCAAATTTTATGTAGTTTAAACTACACTTTTCTCTGCACTTCATAATAAAATTTACACCATATTTGTGGTAGCTATAAATTGACAAACTGCAGCATTTTTATGCCATAGTAATTTGCCAAGACTGAGATGGAGCAAATGCATGTTTGTAGAGTTTAACTGTCCACCCCACGCCACCTCTGAGTTTACTGTAAGGCCTGGTACACACAATGTTAAGATTCCCTGTTATTCCTGTTTCTCCCTGCTGGTGGCACTGGACTCTTGAACTGTATTCTCATTACCCACCAGCAGAGGTCTGTCAATCCTATCATCATCATCATTATCCTCCTCACCTGTGTACTGACTAGCTATTTAAGGACTTTGCCCTCCTGGGGTTGGTGCCAGATCCTCATTCATACTTGGCTCCTATTGTTTATTCATTGTGATCCTGATCTCAAGTTTCCTATCTTAGTTCATAGTCCCAGTCCGGTTCTTGAGTCTCCTGCCATGGTTCCTCATCTTGTTCCCCTGGCATCCTGCTTGGGTCCTTGTCCCAGTCCCTAGCCCTTTCATTATCCTGTTTACTCATTTGGCCTTTCCTTGCCTTTCATTGTTTACCCTTGTATCCATTCATCTTGTCGGTTACCATTTGTATCTGCATATATTCTTGTTCAAAGTATATGTTCACAGAGTGCCTTCTAGGTGTCCATTCCCTTTATGGCCACCTCATCATCAACAATATATAATATTCTAAGTACATAAAAATAGGGCCATCCCTTCTTTGGTGAATTTAATGAGGTACTCACACTTTTATTTGTGCAGACATAAACACAACGCCAAACACACACAACATTTTGATCTTCATCGTTAGCTAGTTAGATAAGTTATGAGTTTGTTGGCTGGGTTTGGGTTGGTCACTGTGATCACATTTTGTTGTTGATTGTTTTTGGGTTTTAATAAACTTGTCTTCATCTCTGGCTGCTGTTTTCAGTCTTTTCCTCATTTCCAGCTGTGTTGCAGAAGGGAGCATTATGCTCAAGGCAAAATATTGACAGATATTGCAGTCAGACATGGCAGTAAAGTTCAGCCGATTGTACTGTCTTGAATAGTCTGCACAATAAGTATTTAAAATATCGGTTGTACAACGTTTCTTTTCGACTAACCAATAATTGGCTCATTAATTGGTAATCTGTTGGTCAGGAAGATGTGATGAAAATGGACCCTTATATACCAGGACTAACATGACCCATTGGATAGATTATGCGTTTGTGTGTAGGTTTTGCAACTTTTTTGTCTTACACTGAAATATATGATATTGTAGCCACAACTCATCACAAATGTGATGCTTTAGAAATACTGCGAAAGAGAGTAGAAAGAATTTCGCTCCTTTATAAATAGGAATATTTAAAACAGCCATGTCTTTACCAATGTCAACAGTTTATTTATTTTTTCATCATTTATTTGTTCCAGTCCTCTAGGTCCTGCATAACAAATTCAAATAAAGTTTTATAAGATTGATTATCTGGCATTGTGGATGCACAGGCTGCATGTTTTGCTTAGAGTTATCATTGGAATACAAGTTGCAGATTTCTCTGTCACAGCAAGGTATTGTTCTTTGCATCTTTAATTGATAAGGACATGCAATTCATGGAAGTGATGTGTTTTCTTAGATTCATTTATTTACTTCTCTAGAACAATTTCATCAGTATTTAGTGCACCAAGCCTTGGTGGCTTTAATTTAAAAGCAAAATAAAAGTGGAAGAAAAATACACGTATTTCCTTTTCCAAGCTTTAAAAGGCATGTCCACCAACAAAAAGCTGGCCATATGTCCATTGCCTGCCCAAAACACCAACTGATATATTCACATTATTAGATGTATTACTAATGATATATTTAAGGATAATTATTGCCTCCATTCTGGTAGATTAAGCAGATTCCTCCTTCCTTGCAGTCAATCAAGGCTGTAACTGCTGACTAGGGATGGCCGGTTCGCGGATCCGAACCCGGATCCGCCGCGGATTTATCCCGTTTGCGAACGGCGGATTTTTCCGGATTTTCCGCCTTCCAAACTTCCATACCGCGGATTTCTCGTATTTTCAAAAAATTTCGAAATTACGAGGATTGCTCGGATTTTCGAAAATACATATTTTCGAAAATTTTCGAAACTACGTGAAAACGCATAATTTCGGAAATTTTCGAAAATACGAGAAATCTCGTAATTTTGAGGATATTTTTCATTTTAATGGGTCTGCTCGCGGATTTTTGAATTTTCGAATTTTTCCGAAAATTCGCGGATCCTCGAGCGGACCGGATTTTGCGAAGTTCGGACATCTCTACTGCTGACATCACAACCAACAATTGACTGCTGATTCCCCTGCTGCATCCTTTGCACATGCTTAAGCATATAAAAAGCTCATTGAGCAGAGGGAGGAGAACATGTCATTAAATATCTGGTTAGAACTGCATGTAATAAACTGGTAAAAATAGCAGTTGGGGTTTCAGGAAGATAACTGACAAGTCAACTGTTTTTTGGTTTAGGTGGGGCACTCCCTTTAAAGGACAACTGTATTGTCCAAGCACCATCTTACTATTAGTCTAGGAGTTATCCAATCAGCAAAATTGCTTATTGCAGGGCATGTCTTCCTATTGGTTATGCCCTGGGCAGAAAGGGGCATAGCAACAATAAAGTTGATCTTTAATGTCGGTGTCTTCAAGGCAAGGGTTACGTAGCTAGCCAGCTATTTAAGATTGGCCTGCTAAAGATTCTTTTGCTGACATTAACCAATGCAATTTTGGGTCGCTTTCAACAAATACTTGCAAAACCCATGTTATATTGAGTTACCAAGAGTTTTACTTACCTGCACTAGTTCCCATAAATCCATTTACTGCTGAAAAGGGTTAATACACTGCGGAACCAGTGCAAGTATGATGTGCTCTGAAAAATGTATTAAACTTTGTGTGTTTCTAGGAAAGCAGAAGGTGTAGTTGCACATAAGGGCTGGAGTTGCCATTGCTTAAAATATAAATATTATCTCTTTGTTGGTTTTGGGACCAATGTCTTGTGGGTATTTCATTTGTGTCACTCTTTTGGCAGTGACTTATTTAACACACATTGGTACCTTTCTTGTATGTATATTTGCATTGTATCCAAACATTCTTTACTGTAAGTATCCTTTTGTCCTATTTGTCAGTCATAAGTTGTTAACATAACTTATGACTAGTTACAGCTATCTGCCCTTGACTTCACTATATTTACAGCTGACCAGGGCGTGTGATCTGTTATAGCTTGTCCTTTAACTCATGCCTTAGGGACCAATTGCACCTTCTGGGCATCTTCAACAACAAATATTACAGCTGAATAGTTAGCTCCAGTGGTTACTATTGAGCTCTCTAATTGACATAATTTTATGAGAATGAGTATTAAATGCCACTATTTAGCATCTGAAATGTGTATCCATGTCAGATTGTACGGTCCCAATAGTTCATATCACCACAAACTATTTACAAATGGAAATACATTTTACAATATTACAATTTGATTGCCTATTTTTTGCTTTCCTGCACATGTTTAGAAGATGATATGGGCATGGATTACTGGATATAATTTCTACATTTGTATTAGTCTTTTGGAATAATATACTATAGTCACTGTCTACTAACCCAAATAAAAACTTCTCTTGACTAACTCGTAACAAAAAAAAATGTAGAAGAAGAAGCTAGGGGCCATATTTATAAAAAATCGTTAACGTTATCGTAGAATAACGATCGTTATCGTAAAATAACGATCGTAAAATTCTACGATAACGATTGTTATTCTACGATAACAGCACCATAGATTTACGATAGCGGTATCGTAGAATTACGATCAATATCGTAAAATAATGGTCGATATCATAGAACCCGATCGTTATTATTACGATAACGATAACAATTTTTTATAAATATGGCCCTTACTTTGGTATAATAAAAAATATTAATTTTTTTTTAATTAAAGGATAACCGTATTACCGCAATACATTTTTTTAAAAAAATTGCTTTAGAAAGAGTAAAGGTATGCAGTCCTCCCCATACATTATTTTCCTGATTTTGAGCCTCTCTCTGCCTTCAATTAGCCATGCTGTGAAGGGGGCATAACAATTCTGTCTGCCTGTAAGTGTGACTCAAAACTAGCATTCGAGAAAACACTCCTCCTCCCACCCTTGATCAGCTTGATTATGTAGGCTGTATCCTAGCAACCGAACAGTTCAAGTTTGTTTGACTGGCAGAGGAGGAGGAGGAGAGAGGTTGTAACAGACATTCCCACCAGCCAATGACAAGTGATATGTTAATCAGGGCCCTGGGCCCTCTAGGAGGCAGGCTTTTAGCACTCATCTTCGCTGTGTGATATCTAAGCAAGGGCAGCCCAGCTGTAAATGTGAGTAAGCTGCTGGAAGTGTGGACGTGTCATGGGGGTGATGTTATTTTTTTTGATAAATGTTGTCCTTTAAAGGATAACTATCGTGTGTAAAGTTTATTTAAAAAGCAGTTAAACTGAAAAGTACTTGGGACAGGGATATAGGACTGGTAATTTCCACCTCACAGTATTGTTTCTGTGAGGAGCACCAGCCCAAAGAAAACTGATTCTGCCAGACTTCCTCCTGGCTTCAGCACTATCTTTAATACAGGATTAGTCCAGGACTAACCTGGCAAATAATCAATCCGACCTACTTGCCACAGGTACTTTCCATTTATAAACATTTAAGGGAGTGATGGAATAAAGGGCACACTTCCCGAATAAGTGTTAAACCTTGCTACCCTACGCAATATCAGTGTGTAAGAGGGAGCAGGGAGGCATGGTATAGTATAGTTAGAGAGATAAGACACTTCTAAGCAGCTAAACCCCTCCCATAATTTATACAGTCAGTGTGCACTTTATTTTGGACCATGGGAGCATCCATAGGAAAGCTGGCTGTACCCAAGGGGGTGGGGGGAAAAGACCAGTTCTAAAGCAACAGACTGATCAACCCTTTAATGTCAAAGATAGTAAAGGGGAATACAAGTGGAGTTTACAAAGTCTCTTCTGTTAATGTTTTGTGGATGTAAGTTGGACTGATCAAGTTTATCCTGTTAACAAACAATATACGTAATTCGGACTTACCAAGTTTCTTCTGTTAAAAATTGCAACACCCAAGATCTCTGCCATTTACAACACTACTACCCAGTAGAGATGTCCGAACTTTGCAAAATCCGGTCCGCTCGCGGATCGGCGAATGTTTGAAAAAATTCAAAAATTCGAAAATCCACGAGCGGACCCGGTAAAATTAAAAATACCCTTGAAATAACAAGATTTTCCGTATTTTCGAAAATTTTCGAAATTACGAGTTTTCACGTATTTTCGAAATTCCGAGTTTTCATGTATTTTCGAAAATATGTATTTTCGAAAATACAAGTAATCCTCGTAATTTCAAAAAATTTCGAAAATACGTATGTATGGAATTAAGAGAAATCCTTGTATTTTCGAAAATTTTCGAAAATACATGTTTTCCCGTATTTTCGAGAATTTTCGGAAGTTCGGAAGGCGGAAAATCCGGAACGGGATAAATCCGCGGCAGATCCGGGTTCGCGGATCCGCGAACCGGCCATCCCTACTACCCAGTACTAGCCCTCTTTAATTGGACATTTTCTGTGCTCATTAGATTGTTTTGTTACTTAATAAATAACATCTGTTTCTGCAAGAAAACCCTTTTTTCTTATTTGCCACCGTTACATGTGTCCCTGCATTTGCGCATAGTGTGAAAGTAAACATTTTTAGCTTTTCTTTTCCTTTAATTGCCCATACAATTTTTAGTTAGTTAGATGGCCTTTTCACTCCTCATATAAAAAATTATATATAGGTTAATCACCTCCAAAACTACAATAGTTGGAAAAGTGATAGATGTAGGGATAATCTGTAATGCAGCAAAATTGTGTTCTCCCCTTTTCCCTCTGCCTCTCAAAATGTTTCTGCCTCCTCTTCAAGTTTTTTACATGCTCAGAGGAGGCAACTAAGGAAATTTATGTTTATTTTACTTTTTCAGCACCATCCCATGCGGAGATTTGTTTACAATGACTAATCTCAAGTGTCCCATGTAACAAAAGCCTGAGAATATCGAGATTATTCAGGTTAAAAAAACAAATTTTAAAGGGTTCATCTAAAACCCTCACCAAATTCTAGGCTTGTTGTTGTTTCTAAGCTTCAGTGGCCTGAACATTCCTACTGAAATTCCTTATATAGAAGCTGTCAATGAACTGCCAGTCTATTATTCAAACATATCCTTTGGTAACATTATCCTAAGCTTTTCAAACTATATCTCTCAAGGGCATTTAAAGGCTGCAAATACATTTTTGGTAAATGCATAGGAAGAGAACTTTTATTTATTTAATTTGAGTTATTTTTTTATAATTGTTTGACTTTCATCACTTGATAGTTAAACATATATTGGCAAATTTACCCAGAGCCGCAGTCACTGTGAGTAAGATCTCCCTAGTAAGATTCACCAAAGGCTGTGCATCATTCTCTGGGTACATTTATCCCAGTGTATTTATTTAGAGCTGTTAGCTGGAGTTAAATATATATTCACATCCTAAGAGCTGCACAGCCGCTGGTTAATAGGTGTAAAGTGGCTAAAGTCATGCACAAGTGATCGTGAAACGGTAAGCATGACTTAAACTCCACTTCACCAGGCTGACGGCTCTGGGTTCAGAGAAGAAGAAAAAGATAAACCAGAAAAAACATTTTTTATTGTTCTGCACAAAGCACATTCCTGTTTTTCACTGAACATTTATGTCCGAATCTTCTTTCACAAAATACAATTACTCAGGTGCAGGTGTGGACAACCATTGATTTCCCCCCCCAAAAAAAATCTAATCCCTTTCTTTGTTTTGTTTTGATGGAGGATTATTCCACCATAACTGCTTGTCTGGTTACGACTATCTACTTTGAATTTGACAAACATTATGTTTGTCTGGTTGTCTGGTAACTATTATCTGCTTTGAATTTGACAAACAATATAGGTGCAAAGAAAAGCTATAGTCAATGTAAAATATTTTTGAAAAACAATTGAAATGAAAAGTGCATCTGCTGTAGCTCCTCAAATAAACAATAGTGGAAGGATATTTGTCTATTAGGCACAAAAGCAGATGAATTCAAAATACAGACATCATAGACTATGTAGAACCCTAGGCCCCACTGGCATGTTTTTCATGCACTTATGACCCGCATTTTTATGTTGCAATTTGTTACCGTGTAAGAATTGCATGCAGTGCATCAGGTGGCCACATTGTTGCACTGCAATCTATTTCAGAGCACATGCAATAAATTTTATTTTTGTGAATTAAATGCACTCTGATGAGGTATTACCAGCAAAATTACAGTACAAATGCACTCTTGGAAACATGAAATGTGCTGCATTAAGGTTGCATATTTTACACGCATTACTGTCCATTGTAGTGTGGCTACAGCCTTAAGCTCCACTTTCACTGGCATGAAATATGTTCATAGATATGGTGTTCAACCTAAAAGTGTGTGTGCATCAGGGGCCTTCTTGAGAATAAACCATTTTATGGATGATAAAATGCTAAGCAATTCCAAATTTATACACATTTTTCCCCGACAGTTCTTAAATGGAATTGTCTTATAGTAACTTATATACAGTAGTATGTAGTATTTTAGGTTAAATAAAGATATAAATCCATCTAGCTTAACCTTTTTACCCTTCCAATGCCTGCCTAGCATTGATTCCAGAGAAAGTCAGAAGTCAGCCCCCATCCTAGTATGAGGGAAGAAGTAAAATTCCTTAGCAATAAGAAGCATTCCAAGATCAGTAAAAAAAATCTGTACTAATACAAGTTATACGGGGAGATTCAATAAAAGTTCTTATCGTTTAAAATGGTGCTAATTTTGCCCAAACCAATCAGATGTTAAATAAGATCTGATTGGTTGTGGCAAAACTAGCACCATTTTAAACGATAAGAACTTTTATTGAAGAACCCTAATAGTACTTTCAATATTGTTTAATTTGTAGAACTGGATCCAGCCTCCAAATAATCTCTGCCATTGCCCCATTTAGTGGAAAACGGGTCCAAAGTTTTACCATTCATAATGTAAATAAAAAAACTTTTTGGGGAACTTAATGGGGTCCTGTGAATTATTGATTACCTCTGTTACTACCTATGGATGCAAGCAATTAGAGGTGCCATATAAGAAAAAACAGACATTGAACTTCATGGACTGACACAGTGACACTGACAGTACTGTAAACAGAACAGAATCCCACGTAGGTTTAGAGTCAATTTTTGTCTAACACTGTTTGCAGAAAAGGAGTTGTTCAAGCTAAAATACAGAGATATTAAACAAGAGCTTGCTTAAAATCATGATGTTGAATATTCAATTCATTCATGCAGAACTCGCAGTGTTTAGTGGAAAAATCAGGGCTCTGGAGGAAGAATTAAAACATGGTATGACGGTCACTGACCTGGATAAGCTGAGGAGTAAAGTGGTGCTGAATGCAGACACCGGCTAGAGGACTTTAATAGATCTAAGTTCTTGCGTTACCAATTGAATTATGAGAAAGGAAACGCCTATGATTTGGCTGTGGCGAACCAATCATGGTAGTGGATTGGAGTGGCCATCTGGTCATTGCATTCAAACCCAGAACTCCACAAGCAGGATGGCTGGGTGGGAGCTAAGTCCTTAGATTTTCTGGGTGCCCACAGAGACCAGGGCAGTGGGGCAGATGCAAGTGCCACTTGAGGATCCGGATTAATACCGTAGGGCAGAGTCAACTGAGACCCCGGAAGGACAAAACATAGTACTGAACGTGTCCAGAGGTACATTGACTGACATTGAAGTACGCTTGTTGAATAAAGGACTTGAATTTTGTCCAACCGCAAAGATGGATCCACTGCAGTTGGTTATGGATTTAAATGCATATTTTCGTAGAATCAGACTTGAGGCCCATTTTTTTTTATAGACCAGGTGTGGGGGATGTTGGTGTGCAATGGGTGATTTATATGCCCATAGAAAATGGGTGCCTCCATCAACCTATCCAGCAGTGGAATCATACATTGACAAAGTCAAAGATGATGTTAAAAAAGAAATGTCTAAACTGATATCTAGTGACACTCATTGCAACTGATCACATGACACTTGTCATTAGCTGGTGGTCTGTTACAACTTCTCTCCTCCTCCTCTGCCAGTTAAACAAAGTTGAAATGTCCTGTTTCTAGGATAAAACCTACATAATCAAGCTGATCAAGGATGGGTGGAGGAGTGTTTTCTCGCATGCTAGCTTTGAGCGACAGTTAGAGGCAGACCTTGTTACGCCACCTTCACAGCATGGCTAATTGAAGGCAGAGAGAGGCTGGAAATCAGGAAAAAAACTATGGGGAGTACTTTGTACCTTTACTCTTTTTAAAGCAATTTAAAAACAAATAATTGAGGCAATACAGTTATCCTTTAGGTCCTCTGAAAAGGGAGGAGCATTAGTGGTTTTAGACACTGATTACTATGTTAATGATATTAGGTCGTAACTTGCTGATAGGAATGTGTACAAAGAGGTCCCAGTAGACCCTGTTTGGGGCATCAAGAAACAAATTGATGGCCTCTTGAAAGTGGCCCATGATACGGGTATTATTACTAAAAAAAGTTTTGTGTACATCACTGTCACACTCCTGATCTCTCCTATGTTGTATACACTTCTGAAGGTGTACAAGAATCCTTTCCAGCCTCCAGGTAGGCCAATTGTTGTGCGGGTGGGTCCCATCTTTTGCCCCAGGGCCACCAGGATGGACAGGATTCTTGCTCCCTTTATAAGGGGCACACGATCATACATTAAAGACTCATGATTTTTTGGAGTTGACTGCATGATATGGGATGATATCATTTTAGTTACCCTTAACATGTTAATCTTATACACCTCCATTCCTCATGGGCAAAGGATGAGGGCCATCGAGAGGAGATTGGAGAGGTCACAAATGTATAATGATATACAGTTAGATTTTTTTATGCAATGTTTGGAGACCCTCTTATGTGATAATTATTTTTCTTTTGATGGCAAGTTTTATATGCAAATGAGGGGGACTGCCATGGGGTCCAATGTGTTCCTGCCATATGCCAATGCCTTTACAACTTGGCTAAAGGAAGTCTATATGATGCCATCCTTACGGGGCACAGGGTGTCCTGATTGAGATATATAGACAATGTCTTCCTCTTGGTTAGGGTCATGTTGGCCCCCTTTTGGGTTTCCATTAGGAAATCAATAATATTCATATCAACATCAAATATACCATACATTTTGAAAGTCAAATTTCTTTGACATTTTGGTTCAATACAAAAGAGATTTCTTTGACATTTTGGTTCAATACAAAAGAGATAGATAGAAACCAACTGTTACTGTATCAGAGCTTCCATCTGCACATACCAGGAAAGCATTTCCCTCCAGTTAGTTTGCACAGGTTGATAGACTGGTGTGTGATCCGTTAACATAAGAATGGCAAAAGAAAACTATGTATAATAAATTGAGAAGTAGGGGGTACCCTGAACAAGTATTGAATAAAGCTTTACAGAAAAGGGAAGAGAAACAGGAAAAAGAACAGAATTCCAGTGATGAATTATGGTGTGGTTAGTGAACATATTGGACAGCTAGTTTGTAAAAACTGGGACATTATTAAGGGAGCATACCCTCAGATCACAGAGTTCTTGGATCAACCATTGGTAACCTACAGGAAAGTACAATCCTTGAGTAGCCAGTTGATGAGATCAATGTGGTTGTTTAGTTGCTTATGTTGCACACAATGTCAATGTGTGGAAAAGGGATCAGTGTTCCGTCATCTTGTCACCCCCCCAAGAATATACACTCAGGGGATATTATACATGTGAACTAAGTTTGTTGTATATGTACTGTGGGTCCCTGCAAACTCTATGTGGGTGAGACCACCCAATGTGTTAAATCACATATTTTGCAACATTGTTACAGCATTAGACTAAAGGAAACAAGGTTGCCGGTATTTAAGCATTTTGTGGAGGCTGGCCATAAAGATATGGAATTAAGGTTTAGGGTATTGGAGGGGGTATCTCACCCACATAGGGGAGGAGACAGGACACTTACATGGAAACAAAGGTAGGTGTGGTGGATAAAGAAGTTACATTTGCTCACACCTCATGGTCTCAATAGAGACTATGACCTCTGTTTGTTATTGTAAGTGGAGGTTTTTTTTCTTGACATGGGGTCTGCCATTCCAGGTGTGGGGACTCTTCATTTAATATATTCATCTGTATGAGCTTGTGTCCTTATAATAATCTATGATTTTAATGTATATGATATACATAATGTATATGATATACAACCCTCTGGGGTTGAGTTGATATATACAGGTTACTAGTTCAATGAGGGTAATGTGATTACCGATTTGTAATCTAATTCCTGCCACATGGTATAAATATTGGAGAGCTGAATGTAACCAGTTGATGATTTTTTGTAAGCCTGACGAAGGGGGCTGTGTTCCCCGAAACGTTGCTCAATGAACAAATAAATATATTTAAAGGCTAAACTCTTGAGTGCTGCCTCTAATGCTTGTGTATATTGGGAAGAAGTACGGGTGTATTCCCTGTAGCATTGTAGCAAATACTTGATGCAAGTGGAGTCCTGTAAAGAAGATATATAGGTACAGTAGAAAAGTAGGTTTGTTTGATTACTGCGTCCACTCTTCAACTTTTATCTACAAAACGGGCGCGATCCTACATTTATGCCGAACGGTCATTAATTAAAACTATTGATTGCGTATCGATCGCGTATCGTTATCATTATCTGTAATTTATGATCGTCATCTGTAACTTACAATAACGATTGTAAATTAACAATCATTTAACCTATCGTAAATTTATAAATATGGCCCTATATATGGTGATTTTTCAGCAATAGTCTCATATTATGGCTCCTTCCAGGCACAGGCAAGAAGAAAATATTCCCTTGGTCCACAGTATAAGTCTGAATTACAAATGATCTAGCATTGCTATGCTTCTCACAGACAGATCATCAATACACTGATTTTTTATTTGGCTTGAGATAAAAGGGTCTGTGTCAAATCACCAATTGGATTTATAAATAAAGGATTTCATACAGTTATGCAGCAGATAGTTTTTATATTTGTTGTGTTATGGGGTTTAATGTGGAAAACCTACCCCAGAGATGGTGATGATTAGCAAATTAAGGGGAGCATGAGGAAAGGGAGCAGAGGCCTCCCAAAACGTTGCATGTTGTTTGCACAATACAGTTTGTTTTCAAGTAGTGTGCCTCACTCATCTCTATTCTTTTGGACATAATTTACCCCTAGGTAGGGGGTATTTGGAAGAATGCATCTACATACACATGGCAATTGCCCTAGATGGTGTGCTAGAGGTGCATATTAAACACTGAATATTAAATACAGTGGGAAGATCAGAGAAATTCTTAACATTCTGTTGCGATGTTGTCGCATATGTTTTATGCAGTCAGTATAATATCTAAATATTTGTGTTTATTAATATTGGTGTGGGCTGCTGTGCTGATTTTTTTTGCCAGAGTGTATGAAATATTAAAGTTTCCTGTGAAGCAGTTTTTATTTAGCCCACTAGCTGATTTTGATTGTGAGGACACATTTTCCCATGACAGACAAGCTTATTCCCAAGCCATTTAAGTCATAGCGATAATGTAAAATCTGTGTTTGTGGATCTAGTTGTTGCAAACTTTGGATGTTGAAGGTTTTAGTGTATACCGGTCATATTCTTTTTGATGTTTTAATATAAATTTCCCATGATTTCTCTTGTTCTTCCTTTGTTTTGTGAATAATATATCATTATGGATTTTGATTCTTTGATTTAAATATACAGTATTCACCTTCCCCTCTTCCTCTGCTTCTCTCTTTCTCCTCTCTCGTACTGTTGGCTTCGTATTGCCAGTTACCCTTTCTTCTGTGCTACATTGATCTTACCCTCTTCCCATTATTCTCTGTTCTGTCCATCACATCTTCTTTCACTTTTTGAATGTCCTTCTCTTGACTTGTAGTGGATCCACGTAGACTCCCACAATCCATTGCATGTTCCCATAAGATACTCTGGATGGAGAAAGCTGTGTGTGTTGGAATATAGTTGGCTGGTTCAAAGGGGCTTATTTCTTTACCAGTGCATGAGTTAAGAAACATTTTTACTACCCAGTTTGTTACAGATGGGTTAAAGCTGAATTAGCAGGCTGGCGCGATAGAGATAATGATAATCCATGCAATTTGCACTTTAAAAATGTATGATTATCGCACCAAATGCCTTTCTGTCAGTTATGTCCATGATCGCTAATGTCACAATCAATGATTTGACAGGGTTTCTCCATGCATGTTGCAGGGTGCTGCACATAGTTGAGTTTGTAACTTGGGGAGCAGAGGTAGTAACCTTACTATGGATGAGGCAGAACGTTGCTGTTGTGATTAGAAGTAAAAAGAAAAATAGAAACGAATAGAGCAGTTTAGGATTATAGTAAGATGAAAAGAGGGGAGTTGTTTTTTTTTTTAATTTTGGGGAGGACATGTCCTTTACAACACGATACCTACTGTAATGACATAAGTACACACAACATCACTCATCAGAATATAGTTTAGAGTAAGTCATATGACTCCCTAATGTTTCCTCCACACCTGCATTCTATAGAAAAGCAAATTGTAACTTTCAGACAGTGTTCCCCTATAAAATCCAATGCATTACTCTCTGACAGTGTAAAAGCTCTCAGATTTAACATATTTCTGGAGTTCAGAATTCTGTTATTTTCTACGCCAACGCACACCTTATAAAAGATAATGAAATTCAATAAAGTGATACCCTTGCATCTGTTTTATTCCATTTTTTATCCTTTTCGGAGACATACATTATTCAACAGAAACATTTGCCTCTGTCTGAACAATGAAATTATTCCAAGAAAAACCTTATGATATATGAACTATAAACATTTAATGCACCGGCGTGAGAAGAACTTGCATACACTTTGCACACTGATAAATTTCTATTAAATTCCCAAATAACACGGCATCATCTGGCAGAAAGAAAATGTTTCTTTAACATTAAGGATAAGTTAAAGTCACAGTTCATTTGAGTAATATATTCCTTTGCTTTAATGCTAGTTTCCTTTTATTTCTAGTGCAGAAGCATATAATAGCCTTGAGTAGTAAAAAGTATAATGTTTTAAAGGAGAAGCAAACCCTGAAATCTCTTTAGTTTAGGGGAACAGAATCTAAAAGCTTCCATTTACTTCACATAAATGGCCCAATAATAAAAATGATTGGTGACTCTTTGTTTGCTTTTCAATTGGGGAATTATGAATCTTTTTGAACTCCGGCACATTCCTAATGGTCCATTTGATTTTTGTAGAAATCTAATCAATAAACGCATCAAGGCACAAGGCATACCTTGTACTGCTCAGTGCCTCCATCCCTGATTGGGCAAAGATTTTCCAATATGGTCAGTCAGACTTGAAATCAATAAACTGCCTAATAGAGAAGAATTAGAATAGAGTTTCATTTCGTTCAGCAGTTCTCTGGAAAGTGTAGAAATTCTGAAATACTCAAACCCAATTATAGCGGATTTTTGAGATTTTCAACATTGAATTTCAAAGTTTTTTCACATTTTCAACACTGAATATGAATTAAAATTTGAGTTCTCTCTCGAATCCAGGTTCTATTGGAAATTGGAAATTGGGACTTTTCACTGCTGCCTAAAATAGATTGGGCAATTTTCAAATATTAAATAAGAGGGAATCAATTTAATCAAAGTGATTGAAATGGCCATCCTAGAAACTAGCAAAAGACAGTTGGACAGTGTTATAAAGGTGTAAAAATAGTGTAAGGCTGCGGACACATGGGATGATATTTGTCCTGTCCGATTGTATTTGGGAAATCAGATTAAAATAAAAACATTTTTTTAATAATAATTTCTTCCATGGGTAAAATCATTGCAGAATAACCAATTTTCTCACTATCCCACCCCTAAAAGAATTTTCCCACCAATCCCTTTATTTCTTACAATGACTATGCCCCATCACTACTCTGTGTAGGTATAGCTCTAGAGGTGTCTGTTAAAATTTGAGACCTGTTGATAATCTTTAAAATGTCTTTTCACCACCTGCAAAAAATTTGTTTTGTGGATGCTGAAATGTGTTCATTTTTATTCTTGCTTAGATGTTTTCATCTTTTTTTTGTTTTCAGGTTTCATTGCCATTTAACAGGGGTCAAAAAGCTGTTTTCGTAAACCTTTGTGCTTATTCATTAAAATGTTCACCTTGTCAGCTGGGACAAAACTCTAAATTGAAAAGAAAAGCTTCTTTCTAAATACCAAGGTTTTGAATGGGCGGATATTAAAACAAAGAAAAAACAAACACAGAGCTTCGGTGGAAATAGGTTATAGGAGAAAGAAAAATGTAAAGAAAAGTTTGAAAGCACCAAGTTGCTGCTTTTAAGTTATCAAGAATTAATTTATAGAAATACTTACCATAGAAGACCTCTGGTGATCCCCCTTAGAGCTGCAGAAGTGATATCACCCTGCTCCGCATTGCCTTGCTCCCCTGTCACTGATCCTTATCATTATAGAGCTCCATTGCGCATGCCAGAGTGCTCTGGAGTAGGAAGTGGCAGGTACGGGCTACACACAGAGAAGCTATTACTCTTTTTTGGACTTTCATCATGCCCTGCAGGACACCAATAAGAAGCAGAAGAGAAAGGTAAGGCTTTTTTAACACAAATTTTTTTTAGTTGGGGGGGGGGGGTTGTTGGGGGGTGGACATGCCCTTCACTGAACATTTTTGCATATTAACAAATGTCTAACCCAAAGTTTCCATCATGAGGGGAGACCCCAATCATGATTCCCATAGGTATTGTACTTAAAGTTTGCCCATCAATATTGTGGTTATCAAAAAGTTATAAGAGATTGCTTTGGGCCCAAGAGGGGTTTGCAGACATAGTAACTCAAATTGTGAGAGGGTTATTGGTTACCTTTTTGCACCTTCGTACCTCTTTTCAGGTCATGAGCTGGTCTGTGAGAATTAAGTGATTCCTGTGCCCTGTCAGACCAACCACCCTGTATTTGTCAAAGGAGGAGGGAAGTAAAGGTTAGAAAATATGGGGGCCATGAGTGTATATGGTTATAATGGATATATGGTTATAGTATATAATGGTTGAAGAGATCATACTTTGGCGTATAATGGTTGATTAGGTGGTCTCCGAAAAGATAGAGAAGCTTGGGTAGCACGGTCATTTTAATGGAGTGTATTCAACCAAATAAAGAGAGTTTATAAGGGGTCCACTTTTGGAGAAATGCTCTTGATAATTTAAAGATCGGTGTATAATTAGCATTGTAGGCTTCAGCAGGGGTTGTGCATAAGTGGGTGCCTGGATATGGTATAGGTCCGTCAGTCCAGGAGAATTTAAAGTTCCAGATTAATGATTTTAACTATAATTATTCCTTTATATCTCTCGCAAATTCCTATGTATGACAATATTATCAAAGATATTTTCTTTATTAAAGGACAACTATATTCAATACTTTATATTCAAAAGTACCCAGAGTAAATACCTAAGACCTCACTCCTGGGCTTACCTTCACTTTAAAGTACAGCTTCAAAAAACTTTACATTTCCTGATGGATCACCCCTCCATAACCCCAGTTTCGTTTTATTCTTACCTTCACCTGATGCTCCCACACTGAACCACAATCAACCATATAATATCATTATAGATAAATAAGGGTATAATAGATGTACCTGCAGAGACACTATTAAGTGGGTGCATAACCTGGTGATAATAAACACATAACTCTATGAAAAAGGGATACAATCAGATACAGGAACGAAGAAAGAGGAAGCTGGAGAGAAAGTGAGGAAAAAAGAAGAAATGAAAAGACCAGGTATAAACTAGGAGCACAAAGCTGCCTAAGCACTCGAGACTGCATGTAAAGGTACAGAAATATACAGGGGTTGGAATATCAACGTATCCCCGACTATCAACAGATAGAATAAAGGACCCAGTGGTGGACACTAATCAAAGTGGCAAAAACACTTAAAATTTCTTTATTTTGTTTTACAAATCCTCTAAAAAAGTAAGAACAACCCCACACTGCGCAGTTAAAGTAGTGAGAAATTATACAGTCAACACTGTGGACAGTATAGTATATACACACATATTGCACATAAATAATGAGTAGTAGCAAACGATAATGTCCAGTCCATGTAGGAGCAAACAATCTAGGAATAGTGGACAGTGTTATATACCGTAGTGAATATGGTCGAATAAACCCCAGTCTATAAGTGGGAAGAAGGCAGTGAGCACTACAAGCAAGGCATAAAGTCTTAGAAGCCAATAGGTAAAGTTCAGCAAAGCGGGGCCCATGCAGCCTCTATATGTCCGCTCCTACACCGGAGCTTGATGCCTACTAAATGCAAAGAAAAAGTAGCAGGCAAATGACTGTCAGGCAAATAGTAGTAACACTGTGAAATTGGATTAGTCTCACCCAGCGATCATACCGGTCTAGATGCGGCATCCATATTCAGGGGGACCAGCAGATAAACGGCATACAAAGGAAAATGCATAGTCCACAGGTATAGTCCAGCATGGTGACTAGGTCACAGGGAGTCCACGCCAGGGGGGGAAGGCCGATCGCGCTTCGAGGGGAACGCCCCTCTTCTTCTGGGTCACGTGGTGTTTAGGAACCACCTGACAGAGTCTTAAATAGCTATACTTGGTATCCCAAGAAAGTATGTCCTGATGGTTACAATCCAAAATAGTCCCACCCACAAAATATATGTGCACATTAAAAGACAATAACCCATAAGCAAAAATACAAAGTTAAAGCAGATTTAAATACAATTAATAAACACAAGGCTATATATTTATAGCTTTATCATAGTTTATGCCATGAAAGACCCCAAAATGGCGTATAAGTATAAAGGACCCATAACTTTTAAAGAAACATGTAAAATTGAGTTTCCTAATTCATGCACCCATAAAACAACACACCTCCCCATAAAATAGCATAATATAATAACATAAATATAATTAAATAGCACTGGGCATCCCCAGTAAAAAAAAATTCTCTATATGTCTCTTTAACGGTCTGCGATGGGACGGGATGAAACAATTGCAGGTATGCTTGTGCAAGTGTCCAAAGTGTCCAAAAGCTGCCAAATGTAAAGTGCCCAGTGCAAATGGTAACAAATGGCTACCTGAAGTAAAGCAATGTATACAATGTTACCAATTAATGATAGCCTGCAACATGGTGATAGTGGTTTGTATCCGAAACGTATCATCCAAAATAAAAAGAAACAGTCTTACCTGGGACTTCCAGCGGTAACTGCCAGATAATGCACAGTTCCAACAACTCCTTAGCACTGGAGCCCAATCACATACCGCACTTCATCCGGTGCCTGGGATACTGCTCCCAAACTCTCACCAATCAATGCTGGCCGGTAACCTGTCACTAGATCATCCAGTCTCCCGTCCCAGCCTATAACTCCGACGCGTGTTTTGTCTGTCATCTTTGTTGCGCAAACTTCATCAGGGTAATGCGAGGCTTTCTAGAGACCTCCATTTATATACCTAAACCTGCTCAGGGAGCTAATTACCTTACAGGTGTGGTTAAAGAAACAATTCCCCTTTTGTTATTCAGCAGCATGGCTCTCCCCCTTCATGAATTGTAACTTTACATTATAATACACATTTTTAGCAGTGGGTCTACAATTAGGTACAACAAGGTAACTTCCCACTGTTGGAATAGATTTGATAGTAAAATACATTACCAGTGTTTCTCAATTAACTGGCTATTGAAAAGCTACTAAACCTTAAAGGCAAGTTTTAACACAGGTATCTTATAGGAAAAAATTCATATTGGATATTTTCATTTAAGCCAAAAGGGGCTTCAGTATGTAAATTGCATATCCATCTGCTTTTTGCCTGGAGGAGCCTCTTTTCAATATTCCCTCCCCTCTGGCCAAGTGTAATCTGCTGGATGCCCATAAAGGACTAAAGGTAAATAGGACCTCATTACAATTATGCTTCTCAGCTATATGTTTTGCCATCGCACTCTTATCGATGTGGCCCTTTTTAACTGCCCTTACATGTTCAGAGATTCTTGTTTCCAGTTTCCTTTTTATCTGCCCCACATATTTTATCCCACATCTGCATCTTAATAGATATACTATTTGAAAGCTTTGGCATGTAATCAAAGATGTAACCTTAAAATGGTACCCTGTATCATCCTCAAAAGTATCATCTTGCTTCATATATTTACACATCCTATATTTGTTACAACATCTGTTACCTAATGTCGGGGTTATTCACAACCACTTATTAATTCACTCTCTGGATTGGTTTACAATGGCTGGGAGAAATTATATCTTTTAATTTTTCCCTCGTCTTGCCGTCATTTGGGGAAAGGGACCGACACTAATTTTAAGATCATCGTTTCCCAAGACGGTTGAGGAGCACGAAGAGATTAATAATGTCCAAGAGTCAGAATTAGGGGGTGACAGGAGTGAGCCCCATCTGGAGGTGATTAACATCTCAGGCACACACATATCCGATATAGGTGTGTCTAATCTCTCCAGGGGACTTACCGGTACCTTTGTACCAACTAACTAAATTCAACCTCACCAAAGAGGTTGGATAAGAAAGCTTATTCTTTAAAAAAATCATAAAAATAAAAAGAGCCTACCTTTGAGAGATGAAGTCTTGGATAAAATAACATTAGAAATCCTCATAGATTTATTGAATGAGAATATTCCATCAATTGAAGAAGAAGGTCAGGGTGAGGGGTCAGATAGTGATCATCTGGCTAATTTAGAACTAACTAATTTAAAATGCAAATCTACCTGGTTTCCCTCAATAAGCTATTGTTCCAATGTCGCCTCTTTTGTAAAATTGGTTTCCCAAAAAACAAGAGAATTGGTGTTTGACTCAAGTTTCCCCCCTAATTTGACTAAAGAAGAGATACGTGAACTAAGTAATCTTAAAAATGACCAAAATATGGTAATCAAAATAGCCGATAAGGGGGGAAATATTGTAGTAATGAATAGGAACCAATATGAAACTGAGGTAATGTGACAGCTCTCAGATGGCAGCCAATATGAAAGATTGCCATGCAATCCAGTCCCTAAGATACAAGAGGTGATCAAGAATATTGTAAATAAAGGTTATGCAAAAGGGCTTATCAGTGAAAAAAGAGATCATCTATATGTCCAACACCCTAGGTGTCCAACCTTCTACACAGAAACAAACCCCTGGGTAGGCCAATCATGTTGGGGATCGATGGACACACTGAACATATTTTTCATTACGTGGATCAGGTATTAAGACTGTTTTTGAATAACTTGGATTCCTTTATTCTAGACACTGATGACATCCTGCGAAAACTCGATGGGATCACAATTGATCCCCAGGCTATATTGGTCACGCTGGATGTCGAGGTCTATATATATCGATCCCCCACATGATTGGCCAAAAAGCATGTGGTACCTTTCTGGACACTAGGAGGGAATAGTTCAAAACACATACAACATTTACTGTGGAAATTCTCCAGTTCATCCTAGAGAACAATATTTCTATTTAATGGTCAGTATTATCGCCAGGTGAGAGGCACATTGATGGGCACAGCTTGCGCGCCCACGTATGCATCCCTCCACCTGGGGATGTGGGAAAAAACGGTGGTATGTTAAACCATGAATGAATTGGAGATTGAACAATATGTTACATTATGGGTTCTTTATGTGGATGATGTCTTGATGATCTGGAATGGGAGCGAACAGCTTTTAAAACCGTTTATTGCCAAACTAAATATTAATAACAAAACATCAGATTGACAGCGAGTTTACGATTCACTAACCTTTCTCAATCTAAAAATTAAGAAAGAGAATGGAATAGCGACATCCGAGACATATTGGAAGGAAACTGCTGTTTACTCCCTACTCCAGGCATCAAGCCATCATCCACAGAACCTTCTTAAAGGAATTCCAGCGGGACAGTTTCAAAGGCTGAGACGGAACTGTTCCACGGAATCAAACTTTCTGGAACAATCTGTTGAAATGAAAAAACATTTCCTGAATAGGGGCTATAAGAAAAAGGATGTACAGAGAGGTTTCAGAGTTACCCCAAATGACAGCAAGACGAGAGAAAAATTTAAAAGATATAATTTCTCCCAACCATTTTAAACCAATCCAGAAAGGGATTCATAAGTGGTTGGGAATAACCCAATAACAAATATAGGATGTGTAAATATATGAAGCAAGATCATACTTTTGAGGATGATACAGGGTACAATTTTACAGGGTACATCTTTGATTACATGCCAAAGCTTTCAAATAGTATATCTATTAAGATGCAGATATGGGATAAAATATGTGGGGCAGACAAAAAGGAAACTGGAAACAAGAATCTCTGAACAAGGGCAGTTAAAAAGGGCCACATCGATAAGAGTGCGATGGCAAAACATATGGCTGAGAAGCATAATTGTAATGAGGTCCTATTTACCTTTATGGGCATCCAGCAGATTACACTTGGCCAGAGGGGAGGGAATATTGAAAAGAGGCTCCTCCTCATATTATTATACTTATATTGTTAATATATTGTACATATTAATATACTTCAACAAGAGAGCTGAATTGGCTGGGAAAAAACCCAATTAAAGGGAGCCACAAATGTGGCAAATGTAAGGCCTGCCCCTTTATGTTTTAAAAATGTGAATTTTTGGATTCTAAAGGGAAAATCTACAAGATTAGAAACTTTATTACTTGTAGGTCTAAAGGGGTCATTTATGCACTACACTGCAGTTGCCCTTTAATGTATGTGGGCAAAACAACCAGGGAGCTTCGTACCAGAATTTTAGAATATATTAGGGATATCAAAAATGAAAAGGAGGAAAGCGGTGTTGCCAGATACTTTAGGGAGAAACATGGATAGGATCAAACATGCCTCTCGTGCTGGCATGACTACTGGGATAAAAAAGATCCTCCAGTGGTGGATATATACCCTTAAAACAAGGGCACCTAGGGGCATGAATTAGGAAACTCAATTTTACATGTTTCTTTAAAAGTTATGGGTCCTTTATGCTTATACGCCATTTTTCGATCTTTCATGGCCTAAACTATGATAAAGCTATAAATATATAGCCTTGTGTTTAATAATTGTATTTAAATCTGCTTTAACTTTGTAATTCTGCTTATGGGTTATTGTCTTTTAATGTGCACGTATATTTTGTGGGTGGGACTATTTTGGATTGTAACCATCAGGACTTACTTTCTTGGGATACCAAGTATAGCTATTTAAGACTCTGTCAGGTGGTTCCTAGACACCACGTGACCCAGAAGAAGAGGGGCGTTCCCCTCGAAACGCACGTCGGCCTTCCCCCCCTGGCGTGGACTCCCTGTGACCAAGTCACCATGCTGGACTATACCTGTGGACTATGCACTTTGCTTTGGATGCCGTTTACCTGTGTGTCCCCCTGAATATGGATGCCGCATATAGACCTGTATGATCGCTGGGTGAGACTGATCCAATTTCACAGTGTTATTACTATTTGCCTGACTTTTTCTTTGAATTTAGTATGCATCGAGCTCCAGGTGTTGGAGCGGACATATATAGGGAGATTCATTAAAAGTTCTTATTGTTTAAAATGGTGATAATTTTTCCCCAACCAATCAGATCTTATTTAACATTTGAAAGCTAATATCTGATTGGTTGGGGCAAAATTAGCACCATTTTAAACAATAAGAATTTTTATTGAATAACACTGCTAGAGGCTGCATGGGCCCCGCTTTGCTGAAAATAGCTTCTAACACTTTATGCCTTGCTTGTAGTGCTCACTACCATCTTCCCACTTATAGACTGGGGTTTATTTGACCATATACACTACGGTATATAACACTGTTCCTGAATTGTTTGCTCCTACAGGGACTGGACATTATCGTTTGCTACTACTCATTATTTATGTGCAATATGTGTGTATATACTATACTGTCCACAGTGTTGACTGTATAATTTATCACTACTTTAACTGCGCAGTGTGGGGTTGTTCTTTAATTTTTTTGAGGATTTGTAAAACAAAATAAAGAAATTTTAAGTGTTTTTGCCACTTTGATTAGTGTCCACCACTGGGTCCTTTATTCTATCTGTTGATAGTCGGGGATACGTTGATATTCCAACCCCTGTATATTTCTGTACCTTTACATGCAGTCTCGAGTGCTTAGGCAGTTTTGTACTCCTAGTTTATACCTGGTCTTTTCATTTCTTCTTTTTTCCTCACTTTCTCTCTAGCTTCCTCTTTCTTCATTCCTGTATCTCATTCTATCCCTTTTTCATAGTTATGTGTTACAAAACCACAATCCCTCACCAGAAGGTGAGGGATTGTGTTATGAGCTGCTTATGAGCACGCTCTTAACCGCTTGATTGGTAATGGCAGTCAGCCATTGGCCATGTGTCACCATCGTGACAGTCACTGACAGTCATAACCAGAAAGCAGATAGATGAACGGCAAGGGATTGCAGTTGTTCTAAGTTCTAATTCCTCAGCATGGGAGCATTGGGTGAAGGTAAGAATATAACAAAACCAGGTTTTGGGGGGTTGATCCTTCAGGATATATAAAATGTTTTGGGGGATGAATCTTGCCCTTTTTTTTTGGAGGTTCGAATTGCTGATCTGATTCACCTTGTTTCTTGCATGTGTCCAGGGCACGTCTTTCCATAGGCCAGGTCTCATTCTAAATATAATATGGTTCCATGAATTGGCTGGATGAGGCCTACCAAGGCATGTTAATGCCGAAGCCCCACTTGAGAGCACATAAGAATGTTGTGCATTACTGTACGTTTTTCCATCCACTTGTTTGCACTTGCGTTTTGCAGGGGAATATGGGTAAAATGAAAATCGCATGTCATGTTGATTGTGTCCATTTTTCTATTCGCTTCCATAGACTTATGTTAAATGCGATTTTGACAAAAACTGACCAAAAATGGTGCTCACAACAGATCGCAACGCACACAGTGGGGCTTCTCACAATTTAAATTATAAATAAATGTCATGTGGATCACAAAGCGCGGCAAGTCCTAGCGGGGCCTAGCCCTAAATAATGTTTAATCATTCTGCTGGTTACAAACAGATCACTGTGTTTTCCATGTTTCTTGTTTGTTTCCCAGTGTGCATCATTAGATTTCCTTATTACCTTTACCCCAACAAAATAACAAATGAAAACTCTTACAGACTGGGATGCAAGGCAATTGATCATTTTTGTATGTCAGTTTCTATCTTGTAAAACAGAGACACTAGCTGTGAGCCTCCATGTCAGACAGAAGTGTTCCTTCTATTACCAACCAAACTTCCTCTTCATTCCAGGCACTAACACATTGCAGGTGTGATCCAGGATTTCTTTCCCAAATGCAGATTGTTACCGGTTTCTACTTTTTTCACTGCTGTCCTGAGTAATCCTAGAGCTTGAAATTTTCAGGTGTTTCTGAAACGATATATTAAATGATAATAATTGCTTCTAAAATGCTTTCAATGGCATATTAACTGTTCCTACCTGCATAGTTGACTTTTTTACTGACCTTAAAAAAAAACACCTTTAGAGCATTAACTGTATTATACATCTGTTAACCTTATTGAATGTGTCATTCCCAGGATGTATAGGATCCTTCAAACTGGTGCACATAAAATTAACAGTCTGGGATTGTTTTCCTCGGTACTTCAATCGCTTGCAGTTGATCAAATCCAGAATGTGCTCATGCCACCTATTCTCTCCAAAACCTTTTGAGAAATGTAGACTTGACCTCGCACCACATAGGTTGAGACAGTACAAATGGAAAGACAGACTATAAAATTTGATTTCCCTCGAGGTAGAATTAAGGATGAATGCTTCTGCTCACAGGTTTAGGAACTTCAAAGAAAGGAAGAGCTTAGAATTTACTTTTCAATGGCAAAAAAGGGATCTTTTTTTAAGAAAAGGATTTGTAATTATCTGCATGCCAACAATTATTGCGATAACTCAATAATATAATTTAATACTGTAAATAAGAATAAGAAAAATGATGCTTTCTCTGGTGCTGAGTGCTGACCTGAAAACTTGTAATGAAACATAAATATAATAAAACTGCCTAATTAAATGCATTTATCAGAAATGCTTCAACTTCCTGGTATCCTTGAAAAACCTGCAGATAATATTCAGAAATTCAGCATCTAATTTGCAAGTATTTTAAAGCATCCGTAAATCGCACACTCAGTTGCACCACTAGAGGTCATTATTTGTTTTATTTTAAGCCATTCGATGATGTTCTCTTAATGTATTTATGTTGTTGTTTTCCTTCTCTTTTGTAACTACTGCGATTATAAACACCATAATATACTCCTTTCTATAACAACATAGGCACAGATACTGTACACAGGAAAATCAAATTAAAGCAAAAGGATGGACGGTACCTTCAGGGGATTTATGGACAGCTGCACCATCAGGGTTAAAGCTGCACTAACCAATATTGGATTTAACCCCTTTAAGCGTGTGCGGCTCTGGGTGAATCTCCCTGCTTCTGTGCTATACAGTACCTTGTTGTGACTGATTTTCAATTTATAAAGCCTACGGTACTTTGAATACTGTTACTGATGCTGAGTATGAGTCCCATTTAAAATATTTTAGTGCAGTAAGATTTTAAGTGTGTGAAGAAAGTCTAAAAATGGTGCAGTTGTAAAATGACACTAGCAGCATCATAAGGTATTCTTGCTTTAAAAACTTGGGTATTATTTAAAACCCACATGCAGTGTTCCCTCTAAGCTGTGCGCTTGTGTGTGGGCACTAGAGATGTCCGAACTTCGAAAAATCCGGTCCGTGCGAGGATCCGCGGACTTTCGAAAAAATCCGTAAATTAGAAAATCCGCGAGCGGACCCGTTAAAACGTATTAAAATGAAAGTTCGGGAAAATCCGCATTAAAAGTGGTCTAAATAGCCTTGGTAATGTACACTTAATCACTCAGGGACCTGGGTAATGTCCTTAGAAACACGTATCAATGCCTACAATACCTAAAAATTGCAGTCCGCTAGCGTGAATTTTAAAAAACGGTATTTCCGTAAAAACGAGGATCTCCGTAAACCCGCGGATCTCCGTAAAGACGAGGTTTCACGTAAAAACGAGGATTTTCGTAAAAATGAAGATTCCCGTAAATCCGCGGATTTTCGTAAAAACGAGGAACCGGAACTTCCTGCCTAGCAAAATGGCAGCTGCTGCAAGGCAACTGTATGCGCTCAACTACCTCCTGCTCAGGGGGTATGACAATTTCCCCCCTGGCACCCATCATGTGTGGCGCCGGAGGCGCAGAATAATGGAGGGGCTACAGCGCCGCATCCTGCGACGCTTCAGATACCAGACCACTGTCTCTACCCTCCAGAGACAGTGGTCTGATCTCAAGAGGCAGAGGCCTCAATATGTGGCTGCCGTACGGCAGATGATAAAAGGCAAGTATACTTTTTATTATATTACTGTATTATAATACGTAGTAAAATATTTTAATTCACTTCTGACAAAAACATATTCATATATATGTTTTTAAAAACATCAATAATCCTTCAATTTGGCTTGAGAGAGAGAGAGATCCAAGTTCTTTGTATTTCTCATTCACTGGTTATTATTACATTATTATTATTATTATATTATTCAATATCAGCCCTATTTAACGGGTAAGTAAAGTCAAAAAATAAATCACTGAAAAGTGACTTTATTTAACATAACACCTATAAATTCAAAATGATACCCACACATAGACACAGGTAAACATACTTGGTGGCCCACCCTTCCATTTCCATGGCAGCCTTATTTAAAGGCTAAGTAAAGTTAAAAATGAAATCGATCATTAAAAATTGATTTCTTTTTATCTTATAAATGCACACTGATACCCACACATAGACACAGTTAAACACACTTTACTGACCCACCCTTTTAGTTACATGGCAGCCCTATTTGAAGGGAAAGTAAAGTCAAAAATAAAATGTTAATCAATTATTAAAATTTTATTTTTACACTCCAAAATTAAAAATGTTGTGTTAGCCACAAAATCTAGATACAAGTACACTGACAAAATGTCGGCTGTGAAGCAGCCTTTTATACCCAGGGGGCTGGCAATAATCATGTTAGCTGCCATTGGCTAATTTGGGTCATGTGGCTTGCTCCGTCTTAAAAATAATCCCCAAAAATTCGAATTTACAAGAATTTCTCGTTTTTACGAAAATTCTCGTAATTACGAGAATCCGCGTAATTACGAGGATCTTCGGTTTTTCCGGGTCCCGGAAGATCGTAGATTCTCGTAATTATGGAGATACTCGTATTTTCGAAAATTTGCGTAAAAAAAATAAATCAGCGGTTCGGAAGTTCGGAAGGCGGAAAATCCGGAAAATCCGGAATAATCCGCCGTTCGCGGACGGGATAAATCCGCGGCGGATCCAGGTTCGGGTCCACGAACCGGCCATCTCTAGTGGGCACACAACTTGCTGGGTCTGCGCACACAACTCGCTGGGTTTGCACACACACACTTTGAGTGTAAGCACTGCACACATTTTTCACATTTTTATTTTGTACCCACAGAGATAAAGTATAAGGTAGGAAGGAATGTTGGCCATATTTTTCATTTAGAAGTGATGAAGATTTACATCCCAGGAACCAGGCACAGAAAGCCTGGCACCTAAACTTTACTTATGAAAGGGATACTAAACTGACAATTTTAAATAGCTGCCAGGTGAATCTGTACTTCACAGGAAGGTAGGAAAGCTAATTTTCACCTCCCTGAGAAAAATAGAATTAACTTCCAGTGTTCCGCTCAGGGCTTCTGAATAACTTATCAGCAAGCTGTCCTGACCTGCCTCCTTCCTGTATCCTATCTTCGCTATAGGAACACATCCATGTAAGATAGGAGGTAGATTGGGACATTGCAAATTCAGCTGCAGAAGCCACAAGCAGTGTGCCAGAAGGTTAGTTTGACCCTGTATCAGGTGAGTTCTATTATTTACAGAGGGTGGGACTAACCTATCCTACCTCCCTGTAAATTATAGATCCAACTGGCAGCTACTTAAGTTATCCGATTAGTGAGTTTTGTGTTTGTTTAATTACTGGTATTAATACATATACTGTAGTTCTGGTTGGTACAGGGATACTATATAATATAGAGAATTACTGGTATTAATACATATACTGTAGTTCTGGTTGGTACAGGGATACTATATAATATTGAGAATTACTGCTATTAATACATATACTGTAATTCTGGTTGGTACGGGGATACTATACATTATTGAGAATTACTGGTATTAATACATATACTGTAGTTCTGGTGGGTACGGATATATATAATATGAGAATTACTGGTATAATACATATACTGTAGTTCTGGTTGGTACAGGGATACTATATAATATTGAGAATTACTGGTATTAATACATATACTGTAGTTCTGGTTGATCCGGGGAACTTTCCCGAATGCCATTTGGAGTCAGGAAGGAAATGTCAGATTTTTCATTTGCCTTCCTCTGGATCAACTGTTAAGTTTGCTATAAGACTAAATGGATGCATGTCTTTATTCAATTTTTTATACTATGTTACTATGTGTAGATCTGGGAATTTGATGTTGGCTACTTGTTCCATTTTGGCATTATCCATTGTGATAGTGGTAGTTTATGTGTAAGTATGTGCAACCAGGACTAAATTTTGGTCAATGCATTAAAATGTCACCTGGTATTGTTGACTGGCCCTTAATATCAGTATTAATTCTATCTGACAGACTGCAGATCACTTTACCATCGGCTTGTAATTGCTGTATTTTACAATATGGACCCAAATACATATAACTTTGATATTTTTCCAACGGCAACTTTATTTTATGGACAGTGGCATAACATCAGGGTCTGTGATCATCTCCCCAAACCTCCATGATCAGCTGTTTTTAAACAGCTCCCCTAGAATTTACAAAGATTAGACCCCATTGTTTCATCAGAAAAACTAAATATTCACAGCCACAACAACTTCATACTCCAAAACACTACAGCACACCAGCCTGGTACTTCAGGAATTTTAAATATAAATGTTATCCATAGCATTTCAGTGCTGTATCTGCACCTTCATCACATGAAATATCTTCAGAAACAGGAAACTTCATTGATCGAGTTTAGCGGATAAATCTCCTGATGTGAAAGATTGCTGATATGTTGTAGTGTATTTGAGTATTTTGTATAGGTAACTAGACAGTGGGCATCTGCATGCACCAGCATATAATATATGACTTCTCTGGATATTGTGTATTATTTGCCCCATCAACTGTTGACCGGTTTTCCCAACAGTTACATTTAGAAGGGCATTACAGTCCACAGTGACTGGACCAACAAATCAAATTTAAGTGAAGCAAAAAAAGGAAATGTGCCAATATCTCATAAAAGTAAGTTAAAGGACAACAGTGCTGCCCCTTTCTACCTTGAGGACTTCTATGGTATTGAATGGACGGAACTGGGTGTTAGAAATATAACTTGGTATATTGCACTGTGGTGCCATTGACAGTGCACTGAAAAATGCCACATATGGTAATTTAATTAGTAAAACATTTTTGTAATCTGGACGATCACACATAAAGGAAATGTTCAAGTTCAAAACAGCAACTTTGTATTCTGTTTGACATATAGGAAGTCCATATATTTGGAATTAAACAAATGTTTATATTTTTGGAATTTGACAGGTGAAAGAATAACTTACAGATGAAGTTATTTCATTCCATAGTGCCACGCTATATATATCCTTCTGAAAGTCGTTACATAGGATGAAGTAAAACCCAGTGACCAGGAGGGTCAATCCCTTCAAGAGGGTTTGAATTAAAAATAGATAATTGACTTTTACTCATTTACCTGGACTCTGACCCTTGTTTACAGAGAATGAGGGACCACAAATGGTTCTTATTCTCTAGGGGCCGGATTTTTGATGATTAGACACAGATGCACTCCAGGCTTTCTTTGTTATAATCATTCTACATGACAAGTATAATGTTCTATCTGCAAAATGGCATAGGAAGCGTTTAAGGAAGTCTCTTTCATAATTAGTTAGATCATGAAAAAAAACTTATTAAGCGTAGTTTGTTTGATGTTTATACCATTAAAATATAATAATACAACAACTGCAGTCTGCTGGCCTAGGTTTTATGTGAACTCAATATCTGTCTGAGGGAGATGATACAGTTTCTCACTATTTATACTAGTAGGTATATTAGAGACAATTCCAGGATATTTAGCATGCATAGATATTTACACAAGGGCCATAATGAACTTCCTTAAGACATATTAGAATTTAATAGAGGATGCAGAAAGGATGCAAAAAATATATTTTTACACAATATATGTACATTTTACAAAAACCCTGCCGTACTCCTATTTAGCAACAAAGAAAAGATGATCAATGCACATTCCTGGGCCCCGTATAATATCATAATATCTGTGCTAGCGCAAATAGTAAAAACATAGGGGTTTAAGTTACAATGTTAGAACAGCAAATTTTAGCAGTGCACAAGGTAAATAAATGTCCAAATAGATGGGAGGTGCTCGTGGTAGAAGCAAGAAATAGTATCAAATCATAAGAGAGAAAAGAACCAGGCACTCAACCCAAGTATGAGCTATAAAATAATCCCTTTATTGTGCAGCATTGGGGATAATATCAAGTGCTAATAAAAACATTTAAAAGCATATATACAAACACATATGTAGATTCCAAGTACTAACAAAAGTCACCAGTATCTCTCTTGCCAGACAAATATATTATAATAATTATATTTGAAGCTAAACCCCATATACTCATCTGTCTGTAAGTCTCAGTCACAGTCATAAGTCACCATGGGACATCCCAACATCAGTGGAGGCAGAGAGAAGGCAAATAGTAATAGTGGCATGCATCGGAATCACACCAGGACAGGCAGTGGAGGACGTTGAACGCGTTTCGCTACAGCTTTCTCAGCAGAGAAATATAATATATTTGTCTGGCAAGAGAGATACTGGTGACTTTTGTTAGTACTTGGAATCTACATATGTGTTTGTATATATGCTTTTAAATGTTTTTATTAGCACTTGATATTATCCCCAATGCTGCACAATAAAGGGATTATTTTATAGCTCATACTTGGGTTGAGTGCCTGGTTCTTTTCTCTCTTATGATTTGATACTAAGTTACAATGTTATGCATAAAGGTGAAAAGCCTTCCAAGCACATCAATGTAACCCCATTATGGAAGGTCCTACCTGTTTTCTTTGGGTCATTTATCTGGGCTAAAACCCCCTGCTTGGTTGCATTTACTTAGGAAGGTTTTCTCCCTGACCTTGCATTGGATTAGTGTTGCATTTTATCGCTTCCCCCTGCCTACTGGCTTTAACAATGAGGGAAGAGCGTAAGACCTCAAATATTGGAGGTGCTACTACCACACTGATGCTTGGTCTATCTTTCTGCCACATTACATACATATGTCACTAATAGATTAAATAAGGTAGGGAGAGAATTCAGGCTTTGATACTCCCTTTTACATTACATACATAAAAGCTGTGGGAGCACAACTATGGCACAATTACTGTAACATATAGTGGAAGTGCTACTGATCTAACCAAAACATTAGAATAAACAAAGAAAAAACGGATCAATGCACATTCCTGGGCCCCTATAATATCATAATACCTGTGCTAGTGCAAATGGTAAAAACTTAGGGGTACACCCATTTACTAGCATTAAGTTTAAAATACATTACCAAAAAGAAAGAAAATAATACAGCTGGGACAATTTTGTGGTGTATAACTTTCAAACAAGCAATGTACACATTTAGATTGACTATTATTGACATATTACACTGTGGAAATCAAATATCATGCTGCTCTCAGGGAAAGAATGTTGATCAATTTACGCTATATCAGCTTCTTTTTAAGCAGGAAAATCACATTTCACAGCCTGATTGATTTCCTGTGCAAATCAATGAACTTTCCTAGCATTAATTAGAAAATTACATTATATATTGCAGTATTGTTATTTTGATCTGACTATAAAATTATCTTTTACCTTCATTGCTGCTATAGGTCACAAGGGGAAATATATTGCTAGAAACCCAATTAAATGTTTCAGTCTATCAGTTTCATGATTTGGATGGTCTACAGTCTCAATCAATATGAAGAAGTGTACTGCATTTCATTAAGGTTAGAGGTTAAGGGCAAACCCCATGATTTGCATTTAGAGACTTATTTCTGATATTCCTATGAACAGCTAGAGGGTAATGCAGTACTGAATTCTGATGGCCTGTTACATTCCTATTATGGTTGTTATTATTGCTAGACGTCTGCTTGTAATTGCATGACATTTTTTAGCTTTGTCAACAACCATGTCCAGTTTATTATAATTTCTCAATTAATTTTTCTCTTGTGATCTTTATGCCTACCTCTACAATGAAATGATATATAAAGCAGAACATGCATATTGAAATGACACCCAAAATGTTAAAAAAACAGATAATTTGGGGAATTTATGAAGTACATAATTAAGCGACTGGAATTAAGCTGCTTCTCTATTTATTATGTAATAAACATGTGACCAGTCCACATCAGCATTTCTTTACCCTTTTCAATACACAAATCCCAGTGTGACAGAGACAGGGCCGCTCCTACCATGAAGCAATTTGAATAAATTGCTCATGGCATGAGCCTCTGGCAGATTTAAAAATGCAGTCAGATTTTTTTTTTAAACCGTGTGTGCACGCTGTAAAGCTCTTTACCGGACAGAAGAAGCAGGAAGTAGTGGCAGTCGGCTTCCCAGCAGAGGCTGATAAGGTGTGCTGGTCTGGGAAAGTTTTTTTTTAGATAGGTCCACTGCTGCTGCTAGAGAACTGCTGTGGTTGTGCTGTGATCCCCAACTCCTCCATTCACTTGTCACTCCTTTGGCCCATAAAAAAGCACTAAACAACTGACTGCTGCTCTGCACTTGAGGTAGTGCAGAGTAGTGATTTACAGTCAGAGCAGGATCTCTTACCCAATTGCAAGTGTGCAGAAGCTTAGCCAAGGACCAAAGCAGTGACAGAGCCATGGTGTTGCTAAACCTACTTACCACCCTTCGTTCCCATGGCTGTCTTTTTCTTAGCTTCTGTGCCTTTTCCTGAAGAAGGGTCCGGACCGATGGGATTGGCCCTTTATCGGGAATGTGTGTACCCAGCTTAACTGTCAATAGCTAATCCCAGATTGCTGTACCTATATTAATAATCCCAGTGTGATGTACCTGTATCCATAATTCCAGAATGATGTAACAATCAAAAATCCCATATTAAAGGATATGTCCACCCCCAAAAAAACTTTTAAACCTAGCTTAGTAGACCCCAAAAACCCCGACCTTCTCGGTTCTACTCTAAAGTGCTGCTAAACCTACTTACCAACCTTCATTCTCATGTCAGTATTTGCTTATCTTGTCTCCTTTTTCCATGCACGGAAGTTGAGAAGGGGCCAGACAGGCATAGAATGTTTTTTAAAAAATAAAAATAATTCAGTTCTGTTTTCTTCCTGGGTTCCTTTTCAGGAAAAAAAAATTCCCTTGAAGGGAAAATTGCTGGCATCTCTAGCAACAAACTCCCCCAGCTCTGAGGTTTTACTAAATACCGAAAACAGAAAAGGTAACCAGGGAGAATAGGAATAAAACCAATAAAATAACATTACTGCATTTGTTGCACTTTTTAAGGTATATTTTTAACCTTTTGTTTGGTTAACAAAAAATAAAGAAATATTAGGGCTACTGTTGTATTTAGAAAATGTAGAGCTAAACAATGAAAATGACATATCGGAATATTGTGTTCTTTCCAGATCCTTTGCTTCACTGCTCACCCAATGCGTTCTTATCAATTAGTGTCACTAAATTGTCAAACCAAAATATATTGGCATGCAAAATTTCTTTTAATAGAATATTTATGGAAAGAAAGACAAGAAGACATTTAGAAACAAACCACAGCAAAACGTAGTAAATGGTTCCAGACTTCCAGAATACAATGCAAGAATATGATATAACACTTTTATATTATTTACATTTTGCATTAAAAATGGCATTTACAGTAAATGGATTTTGTTAATTAATGAAATAATTACCTTTTAACTATTGTTTTATTTCTTAGATTTTGTTTTTTTGTTGTAACAGTCACTATGAATGTCAGTGAAAATAAGTTAACATTAACATTATGTTAAGAAAAATAACATTGTTTCTATGAACATATAAAGACTGTGCCATATGCTTGAGATCTGTTGTGTTTTTTTTTGAGTATTTATAGGACTATCTTTCCATGAAATTGCTGGAGGGACAATTGTGCGTTGTTAATAGTTAGCTCATGGCTTTTCAAGGATCAACTTTTTTTTTAACATATACAGTACAGATATATGATTAATCTGTTTTATGTTTTTTCCATGCGTTCTTAATAGCATTTTTGTAACCCATTTTTTGAAAAAGGAAAAGATAGATAAAACAAACCCCCTCCCTAAATTGCTACAATTAATACTTTCCCGCTACCTTTAGCGCTCTGATCTGACTTGTGAAAGGGCAGCAGTTTTTTGGACATTGTGCAAAAGTTGGAAGAATGTTGCAGGAATTTCAGAAGGTGAGTTCAAAATGTATAGGCACCTTAAAAGGGAACTATCGTGTGCATAAGTTACACTGTTATAGGAATAGTAATTCCTACCTCCCAATATGTTTCTTTGAGGAGCACCAGCCCAAAGAAAACTGATTTTGCCAGTCTTCCTCCTGGCTTTAGCGCTATCCGACCTCCCTACCCCAGATACTTTCCATTTCTAATTAGTTCATTTTTAGAGTATAGTTATCCTTTAACCCTGGATACCCAAGAAGTCATCTAAGTCTCCTTTGAATGTGTTAAGAGACAACACAGCATTTTTAGGCAGAACATTCCACTTGATTGAGCTAAAATTACATTTCCTTGAGGTGTCTCTCTAGTCTTTTGTGCAACTATTTGAGAGAAAACATTCTCTTCTAATTAACTGTATTGCACTCAAACCGATTTGTAAAGTGTTATCATATGCTCTTCCAAAAGCCCCCTTTCCAGTGATAACAAGCCCAACTTCAATAATACAGTTCTCTATTCCTCATATCAGTTGTTAATTTGATACTGACTGATGCTGGTTACTAAATATATTGCTCAGTGAACTTACCGTACCACTTTTCCATATTTTACCTCATTTTCATCTTTAAAGCCCAATTCTCAAATCTATTTCAATCACTTTGTAATGTGTAGACATGTTGCACCAAGCAAATATTCCTGCATAATTTTGTATAATCAGCAAACACAGACATTTTAATCTCAATGCTGAATACTAGACCAAAACCGGTACAGGTCCCTAAGATATACCCTGAACATCTGGCGAACAATAAAGTATAAAACTTGTATTTCCACTTTTTAGTCCAAGTCAAATAAATTAAATAAGACCAAATTAGTAAGTAACTTTCCAGAAGGTCCCATATCCTTTTGCAACATCCAAATAGATCACACCCATTGCCTTCCCCCCCCCCCCCCCCAAAAAAAATCACATCACGTCGGTTTGCCAGGTATGTAAAAATTGATTCCACTGCATACCAGATTTTAACCACATTATTCTTTTATTGCATCTCAATAACAGAATTTTTGTGGTTAAAATCTGGTGTGCGGTGGATTCCATTTCTATATATATATGATTATATTGCCTACTCAGCAGCAATCTCCACAACGCACCCAGTACTATTACACTGAAAGGTGTGCAGATCCTACCTGTTTGTATTGGTTTGGCAGGATCTATTATGCAAAATACCATGCTGGGACCTACTTATACTGTTATGTATACCCTGTAAAATGTATTCTACATAACATAGTAACATAGTAATTGTGGTTGAATAAAGACCAACCGTTTCATCCTATTTTTTACTCTACCTAACAGTTGATCCAGAGGTAGGCAAAAATAACAGCTGAAAGGGGTATTAATATCAGTGATTTTCAATATTTTTTAGTTTTAGTAACTGATCTAGGCCACTTTTAAAGCTACTCAATGAACTTTCCATTACTGATGGTAGGCAGTTTCAGTTTCACCATTCTCCCTGTAAAGAAACCTTTCCTAACCTGAAGATGAAACTTCTTTTCTTCCAATCTTAAAGGATGTCTAGAAGAAAAGGAGAAACAGAAGTGGAGTATACAAGGCACACCCACACATATAATATATAATAAAATATCCTTTATTTATGCAACTTATGGGATATGGTAAGTAAAGAGTAAAGCATTTAATTAAAAACACATCTCTATCCCTCTATGTCTATAAAGGTATAAAACACACACATGGTATACGGGTATAGCCATAAATTCATACATGTTTATAAAATACAGTATACACTCAAAGGCTAGTGCATATTTCAAAGACTATATCTCCAAGATTGGACAGATAGGCACATATCTATAGCAGATCTATACCCAGAGGCAGAGCAAGCCTTTACACATGATGGTCTCTCCATAACACTAGTAAGCTAGAAAGGAGGGATGAGTGCAGATTAAAAGAGTGCTGTATGCGTTTCATCCATGTTCCTGGACTTTCTCAAAGGCAAGGAAGTTACTATTGTACTGCCTAACAATTTTAATATCTTAGCCAGAGGCTCCATGCTCAGGAAAAACCTTACCTACCTTGTTTGTGGGATGAAGGATAAGCAACAACAGTGGACATGTCCCTCTAGTTAAAGGATGTCCAAATGTCCTCAGATAGGACCTGCATTAGTGAACAATGCACCAGAGAGTTTATTGTATGGCCCATTCATATATATAAATAAAGTGATCATATCCCCACGCAAATGTCGCTTCTCCAATGTAAATTGCCTAAACGTGTCTAATCTGCCTGCATAGTCAAGCCCCTCCATTTCCTTTATTATTTTAGATGCCCTTCTCTGAACTGTTTCCATTTCCAAGATGTCCCTTTTGTATATGGGTCTCCAAAATATATTCCAAATAACATCTTACCATATTCCAAATGAGACCTTACTTGTTAAGAGGGAGCATAATATTTTTCCCTCTTGAATCTATTCCCCTCTTTATACAAGACAATATCTTGCTAGCTCTAGCAGTTGCTACCTGGCATTGTTTGCTACAGTCTGTTATCTACCAGAATCCCCAAATATTTCTCCATTAGAGATTCACTTAACACAGAGTTATTTATGGTGTAGGTGGCACAGGGATTATTAAATCTTAAATGCATCACCTTACATTTATCAACATTGAACGTCATCTGCTGCCCATTTTGATAATCTATCTAGGTCTGCTTGCAGCACTTGCACATCATTTGAAGTTTCCAAAGCTCTGCATAATTTAGTGTCATCAGCAAACACAGAGACCTTGCTCTCAATGCCCCCTTCTAAGTCCTTTAAAAACAGATTAAAAAGAAGTGGCCCCAGTAAAGAACCCTGAGGCACTCCGCTTAGAACTTTAGCTCACATAGATGTAGCTCCATTTACCACCACTCTCTGTTTGATCCAATAACCAATTCTCTATCCATGTATAAATGTTTTTTTCTAGACCAAGAATCCTCATTTTATACATTTTGGGCCCTATTTATAAAAGATCGGTATCGTTATCGTAAAATACCGATCGTTATCGTAAAATAACGACCGGGTTTTTACCGATAACGACCGTTATTTACCGATACCGGTCGTTATTTACCGATACCGGTCGTCATTTACCGATAACGACCGGTATTTACCGATGTCGGTAAATAACGGTCGTTATCGGTAAATAACGACCGGTATTTACCGGTAACGCCCGGTATTTAACGATATCGGTAAATAACGGTCGTTATTTTACGATAACGATACCGATCTTTTATAAATAGGGCCCTTAGATGCCTATGTGGCACAGTATCAAAAGCTTTTGCAAAATCCAAATATATCACATCCACTGCTGTGCCTGAATCTAAATTCTTACTCACTTCTTCATAAAAAAACAAGTAAATTTGTCTGGCACGATTTTCTGGCACATCATTGCGCTGCCGCAACGAGATAATGGCACGCGCGGTGCCACGTCGCATAGTGCTAGCAATGAAGTCATGGTGCGTGCGACATGACATCATGCAAGCACATGCCACAAGGCCATGCACACACGCTGACCACCAGAAGCTAGCCTTCCATTCAAGATCTCGTGGGGGCGGTGTACAAGAGCAGTAACACAGCAAGATTCAAGAAGGAAAGGTAGGTTATGGGGGGGGTAGAACAAAAAAATTACATACCTTTACTATTAAAGCTAAGGCTATCCAATAAACTAAACTTTGTTTTACAGTGTACATATCCTTGTACACTGTGATTGGTGGTTCTTATGTTTGTGCTGCTAAAGAAAAATAAAGGAAATAATGTATATTAGACCGTAATTAGAAATCATATTGAAGATCCATGGCATTATAAAAGTACAAGGCCATGGTCATGGAACTGTGATGTACATTATTTTATTACAAATTTGGATTTGCCCTTAAGATAGTATATGATCTTTATATATTCGCTCTATTAAGTTGCAATAAAGGAGTGAGTCTGCCACGTATGATATGTACTGTATACCAAAATGTTTTTCTTTGCTATAATTTATATTTCTAGCTTTTGGGTCAAAATTGTACATTTTATTAACATTTTCTTGTTTTGATATACATTATTTCAGAGTGAATTATAGCTGGAAGGAATTTGTTTTTTGTGGCAAAGTGTAAAAGACAAGAGATATAATTCTCCATATGTAACCAATTCAAAAAATGTTTCTCCAGCTAGTTTAAATTTCCTCCCATTATACTTCATTTGAGCAAAGTGAATTAGTATTCACACCCCTCCCAGTTTATTGGCAAATGGGGTGGTTTTAGGGGGGGAAATGAAGTATTGTATATTACTGTTCCTCCTAGAGCAAAAATATTCTGCCAAATGGGAAAATAAAAAAATAGACATCCTATAAATTCCTGCTACTTTTAAAAGAACATACAATTAGGGTTATTTACTGAATACAGAGTTCTCTTTACATTTTACGATCGGTTATCGTGACTTTAACCCCTAGGTTGCACTGGATGCGCAAGATACTTGTATCGTGACTTTAACCCCTAGGTTGCACTGGATGCGCAAGATACTTGTTCAAGCCTATTTACACACGCAGCCTCTGGTAAATCCTTTCTGGGAGAGTTGACAAGATCTTGTGTGGCTATGGGTGAATCTCCCTAAAGTTAATAAGAGGGTATATATAGGTAATTAATCATATGCGGGCGCTTCTGCGCAACCCCCCCCGTCTCAGGGGTCAGGGTAACCCGAACCTATATAACCAAGCAATGCTCAGGGAAAGCAAAAAAGCGAAAAGGCAAAAAAGCATTGAAGCAATGGAAGTCAATATAACATGCAGTGAATAACAGTCAGAGTTAGTTGTATTTATACAAGCGCCCGCATATGATTAATTACCTATATATACCCTCTTATTAACCCCGCTTATTATCTATGCTGCTGCTCCTTGCCATCTAATTTTAGTGTTAGTTTTTTGCTATTTATCTAGGGACGCCCAGGATGCACATATTTATATGGTACTTTTATATGCATGTTGTTGAAATATTTTTAAGTGTTTAATAAAATTTAGTTTTATCCATTATATTTATGTCTGCTGGAAGGTTCTTGTATATACATACCTTGATTTACTAAATTTTCTTTCCCCCTTTAATGATATATATGTTTAGTGGGAAAGGTATATCTCCTTAGATATAGCTCTTTGAGTGCCTCTGGAGTGGTCCGGAGTTAAGTGGGTAGCTTGGTAATTAACTTAATTGCCACACCTTTGTTGGAGGTAAATTAAGGTAAATTGATAGGAATTGCTCCCCTGAGAATTTTTGCTAATTATTGTCATTATTTATTTTGCATAGTTTTGAAGATATTTACATTTTTGTGTGTGATATGGCAGCAGCATCACCAGGTCCCCTGCACTTCCTGCTTCCTGCTCTGAAAGTGTCAGTCAATCTGTCCTGTGTCTCCTCCTCCCCTTTGCAGCCCCCCTGGTCCCTCCCACTCATGGACCCCATGGTCCCTCCAGTTGCAGGCCCCCCATGACCCATTATCTTACAGCCCCATGTGGCCCCGCCCACTTGCGGGTGCCGTGACCCCGTCCACATGCGGTGCCATGGCCCTGCGCACACATGGGTGCCATGGCTCTGCCTCCTACAGAAAACTCTGTGGAATCAGCCTTTTCAGGCAGAGTGAGAGTTCACACAGCAGAGAGGAGGAGGGATTTCCTGTCTCCCTCACACACTGAGAGAGTCTGAGGCTGTGCTCGCTGGTGGCACTGTGCAGGAGAAGCCTCAGGAATGTCACATGTCAGCCTCCCACCCATTAACTTTCTGGTCAGTCATTTCTGTTTATCTTGGGCTGTGGAGCACGTAGAGAGGTGGTTGATGGCTCGTTTTAAAGGTAGGAAACTGGCCTTTCATTTAAACTTAACTTGTTTAGAGACCACAGTTCCCCTTTATATAAAATCTGATTGGTTGGAGCAAAATTAGCACTATTTTTAATGATAGGAACTTTTATTGAATCTCCCTGTTTGTGTGCTGGCCTGCTTAGATGGGTGCACGAGCGCACAACCATTTTTTTATGTTTTTTGTTTTTTCAGACATATATTTATAAAGGCGCAGTATGGATAAATAGAGATACCATGCCTTTAAGGAGTGCAATAGTAATTGGAGCATCCCTTATACTAGTTTACTACTGCATGGTATTGTACGGTCGTGCAGTCATGCATGTATGACCACAGCCATTTTCAATATCACAGGTTATTGAATATGGCCTATACCGACATTTATTTAATGTAAGACAAGATTTGTTGGCTGGCCCCCAGTGAAAAAAAACAGACTGAAGCAGGGGAATGGGGCGGGGCCGAATGCTTTCTCCCAGCCAAAACTTAAGCAATAAGATAAAAAGCCATTGAGCTGCTTTACTTAGTATTTATCTTTCGTAATCTTGGCGGATCATTAATTCTTAGATTAATTCTCTTTTAAAATGTGGATAATATTAACGAATAACGTTATTTGGTATACAGTACAGTATGTATCTACAAACACTTTTACACTACTAATGAATAATATGAATAGTGAAATATCCTCTGAAACAATCCTTTTGGATTTTTTTGAACATGGCATCTTAACTAGTTTGGAATGCCAAAGCAGGATTTTTATACAATTCCGAGCAACACAGCAGACAGATCAATTTGAAAAATGCTTCCCAGTCTAAACACTCTAAAATATTAATGTAATAGAAAGATAGCTTTATTCTAGCTGTCTTTCAAAATTAACTTTGACATTTTAATGCACACAGCTTTTTCAAAAGTGAATCTTTTCCATGTTTAGTAAAATGCTAAAATGAATTTCTCCTAAAGTTTATTACACCCTATTCTGAAATACAAGTATACGTTCTGTAAAGGATTGAAACAGCTAAGGAGATTTAATATCTAATACACTATAACAGTGTTTGGATTTAGATTTTTAATTACTTGTATATCAATCTGCTTGCAGCTTTCGTTATTTCACAAGACCCAATACAGTATTGTGGAACATTATTTTCCTACTTCATGAATCTAGCTCTATTAATGCTGGCTGGTACAATGGCTTGTTTTTAGATCAATTTGATATTTAGGGATATTGAGGTGTGTTATTGCTGTTTTGCGATAATGTTTAATTCAACATAAAAAAAATGGCAATGCCGACCAGTGCATTGGTTTTATTTGCTGATGGTCCCACAGTGTGTCCTGGATGGATGATGGTTTGAAATTAATATTACAATGTATCATAAAATGATTGTCCCATGTGGCTTTACAAACATTTTTGGACCTTGGAATGGAAGTTGACATGTATGGGCACTTTTAGAGACCAGGTTGATTTAGTTATCCACAGTACATTAAGTTCATAACCGTTATATGCTTCTGTCATTTGTCAGCTGTATCTTAAAGGGCATGTCCACCCCCAAAACTAAAAATCCTTACCTTCTCTACTCCTTATGATTGTCCTGCAGTGTGTAGTCAAAGTCAAGGAAACTGAAAAGAAGGAGCTGTCTTCCTGTCCAAATGTCTCTGCCTCCTGTCTTGCCTCCTGTCTTGCCTCCTGTCTTGCCTTCTGTGTGCCCTTCCCCTCCCCTCCCTCCTACCATCCAAATCCCTCTCTGCCTGCCCATTCCCCTAGCTTAAAATTGTTTTGCTATATTGTTCTTCATATATCAATTTTTAATTTGGAAGGTAATAAGGTGTAAACCCTATAGGCTGAAAATGTGCCTTGGGGCTAATTTTGCCCCAACTAATCAGATCTTATTTAACATTTGAAAGCTAACATCTTATTGGTTGGGGAAAAATTAGCACCATATGAACTTTTATTGAATCTCCCTGTATATGTCTATTATGTCACATTAATGTCTAAATGCCCTTTTTTCTGGAATTATGGAGCATATTTATGTAGTGTTTATAGTGTTGCTGTTAAAGGAACAATAAAGCCTTTAATGGATTCTATTTTTATGACAGCGATAGTACAGTTGTGATTGCAGTCGTACAATCACAATTGTGAATTTATGACCTTGATCGTAATTGTACAATTGCCTTTACAATACCATTATGGTACTCGCATTGTATTATACAGCTGTATGGTTGTAAATTTACGTCCGTGGCAGTACTTTTACACTAATCAATCATTGCAATTTTAATTTTGTTTTCACACTAGGCTAATTGCCCTTGCAGTCACAATCAACTCCTACCATACAGGTGATTGAATATGAGAAAATGTCTTTGTTGTGTGTTCTGTAAATATATACAGGGTTATTCAATAAAAGTTCTTTTTAAAATGGTGATAAATTTGCCCCAGCCAATCAGAACTTATTTAACATTTGAAAGCTTACATCTGATAGGTTGGGGCAAAATTAGCACCATTTTAAACGATAAGAACTTTTATTGAATAACCCTGATAAATATTTAAGTTATAATATTTCTTGCGTGTGCAGTCGAGAAAAAATATTGCGCTCAATTAGAAATATCAACTAACTATATCAACTATGATCAACTTAATGAGGAAATACCTTAAGGCAGTTTTCATATGCCCAAGTAAGTATTTTAATAAATTGAAGAATGAATTGTAGATTGATTTTGTTTGCTGTATCAAAATTGAACAGTTAATGTTTGAATGCTGCATAATTCTTCATGACAGAGGAACATATATTAAAAAGATGCTAATGACACCTGACATTTTAGAAAACAAAATAAACAGACCAAAAATACATTATCAGCAATATTAGCTTTCCATTTTTTCAGGGTTATTCAATAAAAGTTCTTATTGTTTAAAGTGGTCTTAATTTTGCCCCAACCAATCAGATGTTAGCTTTCAAATGTTTAACAATATCTGAATGGTTGGGGCAAAATTAGCACCATTTTAAACGATAAGAACTTTTATTGAATCTCCCTGCTAGTGTTATACTGTATATTTCTCTCTGCAGTAGAGTGGTCAGTAGAGTGGTTAGAGTGCAATAGAATGTAAGAAAGATGCCTCTTACATCCCATAAAAAATATATATATTTTAGTTTAGTTTAAGTTTCCCTTAAGATTTTAAGTCACAACAGGACAACAGGGGCATACTTGCAGCCCCCCCCCCCAAGAATGGAGGCTGGGCTCCTGACCCCTTTCACCTAGCCAAGATCCCTTCTGCGGTAAGCAGTTTTAAACAGCTGATCGCGCGTATGAATTAAACATACGCACAATCAGATGTTTAAAAGACCGGACCCAAACTTTCACAAAATTACCAGCTTACCATGGAATGGATCTTGGGCTTGTGGCGGGCCCTACTACCGCCTGGGCCCTCCCGCGGTACTTTTACTTTTTTATATTTATTCTAATCTAAACCTCCTTAGATAGTAAACAATACAGTGCAAAAAATCTTGTTTTCTCCGTTTTTTTTCTTCTGCAGACAGTTAACATCACGTTTCTTACTAATCACTTTAAGAAAACCTTAAGCTTATATTACAGTATATGTTATGAAAACCTTTATATATGTTATGAAAACCTTTAACTTATTATATATGTTATGAAAGGGTGTAAACTTTGGGCAATCCCCTTTAAAAACAAGTTCCATAGGCCCATATTTATACACCCATGATTTGTTACATTTAGCCTAACTTATCTAGTAACATTAAAGGGACAGTTCAGTGGAAATTATCAATATTTGTTAAATTGTTAGTTTAGTACACAGACAAAATGCTGAATTGGCAGATTAAGGTCATTGGGATGGGGAAAAAAATCTGAAAAGCACATGTATTTGCACTGAACTTCCCCTTTAAGTTGGATTTACAGTGTACATAGCCTTTAAAGGGCATGTCCACCAATTTGCTCCACTGCTGGCCCCACTATGTAATTCTAAAAAATCCTTACCTTTCATCTCTGCTACTTATGTTTGTCCTGCCTGGCCTGTCCAAAAAATTGAAGTGTAGTAGATGTCTGTGTGTTATCCGGTGCCTGCTAGTTCCTTGTCTTAACTGAGGACTCTGGTATGCACAGGGGAGCTCTCCTACCTTACTCCCTCTCACCCTCCAGATCCCTCTATGCTGCATAGATCTTTTAAACAAAAAAAACCAAAAAAACCTTGCCCCTCAACCCTATTAACTCAATAGCCAGCAGCCATGTCTGTGATTGGCTGACTCTCAACCAATGAAAGACTTGGCTGCTGGTCCCACCCCTACTGCTTTTCTGTTTACCGGAAGTAGCAGTAGAGACAGAGGCTGAGGGAACAAAGGTGGGTAAGTCTGTTTCTGTCCTTTTTTAACTTTAAAATCCTAGTGTTTAGGGTTGGGCGGTCCCCTACACTACAGCAAAATTTTAATTTGGGGGTGGAGATACCCTTTAATAATATTAGTTTGCTAAAAATATTTATATAATTTTTTACAAATATTCTAAACAAGCAGTTTGAACACCCTGAACATCTGAACTTCATTGCAATGAGAATGGTGCCTCAATGCAATAGCACTTTACAAAACTTGGCTTGGAAAGAGGCAAGCTGGGGGCGTAACCGGGCAGAGCTACCCCCCACAGCTAGCTTACATTGCTCAGTGATGCTAGTGTGGCCCCTAGTGTCGGCTGGGTTGGGCACCCCTGATGTAACTAAAGCAGCTATATATGTGTAAGCTATAATAATACATATTAACTTAATGCACAATAGAACTTTTATTGAAAATATGTTTGTGTTTTTAAGAATATTAAGGAAACTTTTCCAAAGAAATGTATATTGCTAAAGCTACGTGATGACTTTTCAAAAAAATAAATTGCAAAGCATAAGAAGACATTTTACTGGTGTGTAGCATAACCATTTATCTAAGTTTATAGCTTGATTCAGTACTACTATAGCATAATTTAATGGAGAATAATAATGCTTATGTTTTATGGTACAGATTTAACAGCAAACATTTTGCACTTTATGTTGTAGTGCACTATATTTTCCAGTTATTTTTATTTTCCATGTGTCTGAATAAGGAAAAGAACAAAATTCTGAAAATTACAAACTTTACTAAATTAATGAATGCTTATGTTTACCTAAGTTGATTGAAACCATTGGTGTCATCCAATATTACAGATTGACCTAAAAATGTAATGCTATCAAAAGGAAACAGGTAAATTATTTCAGGATTCATTTTACAGATGCTAGAATATATATGTATATATACATAAAATAGAAGGACTGTGGGAGCACTCCTTAGGAAAATTACATTTAAATTTTGCAGAAGTGCTACTGATCTGGTCAAACATTTATACAAACAAAGAAAAGATAATCAATGCACAATCCTGGGCCCCATACAATATCATATTATCTGCACACTGGCATATATTATTAAAAAAAGGTGTTTTTAGTATACATTACTATGATCACATGAATAAAAATCTGTCCAACCATGTCAAGGTAACCCCAGTCTGGAAGGTCCTAACTTCTAACCTTTTTTACTTCAATTACGATTAGCAAACTTGCATTTCTTTTACATACACACTGGATTAATAGCAAAGATAAAAATGTATTATGTATTAATCTAAATATTCATAGATTAATATCTAAGGGGCATATTTATAAAGCAGGGGTATTCTTAAATAAGGTGGGTTAAATAAAACTGCCAGTTGGTAAAAAAAAAAAGCACTATCCATTCCTATATAATATTGCCTAAATACTGATTCTTAAAGAAGAAGACCACTCCAGGGGGCATATTAAATAACCTGTGGTATTGGCAACTTCTGATACCGCGGGTTATTGTGAAAGTAAAATAGCTACCATAAATTAACAATAGCGATCGTAAACCTACAATAGCACGATCATAGATGTACGATCCCCATAGAATACCATTACGGTAGTTTACTACCGTATGATATTCTACCACTGAAGTGTAAATGTATGACTGCGGCAGTACATTTATGCCCGCTGTCGTACATTACCGATAATGCGCGTTATTGCTTGATTACCGCTTTATACCGTGCATTTAGAAATATGGCCCTTTGTGCTGAAACAGGTCAACTGCATTTGGTGATTTTTCCCATTGTTCTCAGTAATTTATAGGCTATTTTCTTTTATATCAAAACACTTTATAATGCTTATAGCCAGCTAAAAGAAATGCAAAAAATAAAATGATTATTTTAATGATCTTTTTATTGTATTTGTCATATTTTAATATTTGTCCCTTGAATGGCCCAGATCTTAATCGTCATTTTACCTGACAATCTTTGCTAAATGTCTTTCAACTCTCTACAAAAATAAAACTTCTATTCAAGGAAATGAACAAAAGTTATAAATGAGAAGAATTTAGTTTTGGTGCATTGTGTTTAGTTCCACATCTTTTCTTTTTTATGCCATCTGTAAATGTTGCCTAAAATATGCTTTGCAAAAAAGCCACATGTGGGATGCTCCATTGATTTACAATATTGTTAAAGAAATTTACAGCTCCCATATTGAAACATTTTGCACAGTTCCATTGCATTGCTTATAATCTGAATAATGGATTGAATATGGTGTTCTACAGCTTCCTGCAAAATTATATAGTTCTTCTAGACTCAACTTTCAATAAATTCCCACTGTACTGGTTTACTCTCCCAATTCTCTCTCAATGATTAGCATTTTATTTTATTGTCGGCAAAAAGTAACAGAGAGTAAACATTTATTCCATTTACAACTAGTTTTCTACAGAGGAATTATATTTTCTTTATAGATATTTTTACCTGAAAATTATAGAAAGCATTAACACACGTGGAACTATAACTGGAATAAAATAATTCTGTGGGTTTTTTTTGTCGTGGTTTGAACCATGTTACGTATATGGATCTCTATCATTGCCAAAAGGTGTTTTAAGTTCCTACTCCAGATTTCACTTTAAGATTTACAGTAATATTTTAAAGCTGTCAGTGGTTCATAACACCTTCAGGACATAACAAACATACACCTACAAACCTTATAAACCCATAACCACAACCCCACCAAAGAGACCACTTCCACAGGGCTGGTCACAATTCATTGTATGCTTGGATAGTCACACTTCCAAAATACACAACCATTTAAAATCAGATTTTGCATAAGGTTATACTCTGATGCTTCTTGGAATATTTTAATATTTTAGATTGTCAAAATACATTTTAAAAAATGTTTTCCCACAGGAAATGAAAAAATATAAATTAGCATTAAAAAGTAGTCAGAGATTTACCTTTTTTTTAAAATAAGGAACAAAGACTTCTGGGAATTTACCATGTTTCCATGGAAGCTCTTAGGAAACTATATCTTTAAAAAGACTGGTTTCAGCTTTATTGAGCCATCATCAGTGTAGTGCAGGCCTCTGGTATTATAGTGTGAAGCGCCTATGGACAGACATCACTAATAAATTAAAAAGGATAGGGAGAGAATACAGGCTTTGAAAATCCCTGTTCAGCAATATGCAAATAAGGAAATGTTTCCATGGAAGTTCTTAGGGACGCTATATCTTTAAAAAATTTTTTTACAGCATTCCACAAACTAAATGCAAAACCTTTTTTTTTGTGATCCAATTGGCCTTATATATAATTATATATGAATATCCGTATCAATACATTGTTTGACTGATAATAGATATTCCAGAAGATCCAAAATTGCAAAAATGCATGTCTTACCTATAATCCTACAATGCAATATGCGATTATGTCCGGTATTGCATCACGGGTTGGGGAAAGGTAACATGTTCAGCTTTGTGCTGCTTTAAGGTCCCCCTCAATGCATCTACAACTTACATTCAGAAGGTCCCTAACACCTGTCTGTCATATGCTAATTGGGACTTTCCTGGGTACATAATTGCAAACAGATTCTTGTACAAGTCATTCTGAATTGAGAAGCCAGTCGGATGACTAGCGAAACGTCTTCAAGAACTAAACTGTAAGTCCAGTTGATCTAACTGAATACAACAGATATACCATAGTCTGGATGAATGAGAACCTTCACAAGCACTCTACAATGTAGTGACACCTTCCACGAACCCATTGGCAGGCTAAATTAATGGCCACTTATGCGTTTTCGCCACCTCAGGCTTGGAGAATTTAAATGGCTGAACTCAATAAAGCACTTTTTGCTATTTTATAAATATGCTCAAGCAGTTACTGCAGCTATGTATGGTGAAAATTAAAATAGCGAAAAGTAGTGGTAATGGCTTTTCACCACTGGTTATCACTGCTTTATAAATTGCAAAAATTTCAAATTTGGCGAATAGGTGTTGATAACAGAGGCAAAAAAATTAACAAACCTTTCGAAATATGCCCCTAAGGATGAAGTTTTAATATTACACATAGAAACTGCATCTCCCAAGGCAAGGCATGATAAGGCGTTTTTTCTAGTACAACATATCTTTTATGTAAATGCAAACACTGAGCAAAACTATACAAAGTTTTATTATATATAAATGAAAAAGAAATAAAAATCTAATCTTAAAATAAAGCCATATATATTTTGTTAGTGCATATTACATTTGATCAAAGCATACACACAATTTCTATTTCCAGTGACCATAGATCCAATGATTCTCCTTCCTACATAAAATATTGTTTTCTGATTGTTAGATTCCTTACTATCGCCTGTATTATTAAAAGACAATTTTAATTATTTAAATACCATAGCTCCAATCATTTTCACATCACAGATTTTATTTCGGGACTCTCATATACTGTATAAAGGTCACACATAAGAAAAAGAAACTGAATTCATTGCAAACAATGAAAAAATATATGCTTACTGCCATGTCAGCGTTGACCTTTGGGAAATATGTTAAATGTTGAAACTAAAGGTTACATAAACATCATATAAGAGCATGACAGTTTGTTCACAGTATTGACATTTGTGTTTTGTATTATGTCCAAATGTCTTGGCTTGTATTGAATATAATATCACACATTAACCATCTGGTCAACAACTCACAGACACCTTTTATCCAAATAACTGCATGCAGTTATTTTCTTTTATTCTTTATCAGTATCTTCATTCTGCAGCTGGATACTGATCTGAAAACTGAAGTTAAATTAAAATATGTACATCTTAAAATCCAAATCAATGTCTTATGTTGTTTTTTTTTTTTTATCATTCCGTTTTTATTGAAAATTTTTCATACATACATATTATTATGTGCATAACTGCATGGAAAGTGTAAATATCAAGAATGAAATTAAATAATAATAAAATAAGATAATCAAGATAAGGTAGACAAAGAAAAATATTTGAAATTAAAAGATACATAGAAATAAAGTAAACTGAATGTCGTCTCAGCCACCAAAATGTGTATCACACCTCCGCCTGGCTTTCTTGAGTTTGCACTATAATCTTTATAGGTATTTATTGGTATAGGGATCTGTTGTCAGTATACCAGTATTCCCATTTTTTGTAGAATTTATGGAAATTTAGTTGAGTTATGGCGTATTGTTTCTCATATTGCATGTTGATATTTAGGTTCCTCAGTATAAATGTGATGTTGAGAATTTTAGTGGTTAGCCAATTTCTAGCAATATGTTGAAGGATAATTATTATGGTGTGAAAAATGATGGTTTGTTGATTGTTGGGGAACTGTTGTAAGTCTATACATAGAAGAACCAGTTCTGGAGTGAGTATGATTTGCTTTTGTAGTATTGATAAAAGTATCTGTTGAGATTTGTTCCATATTTTCCTTATCTTCCTGCAGGTCCAGAATATATGGAGAAAAGTTCCTCTGGTTTCTAACCAGAAGGCTAAAGAAATAAAACATCTCAGAGGAGCCCTTAAAACTTGTGGATATCCAGACTGGGCCTTTGTCAAAAGAAGCAAAAGGAAAGAAAAGAACACGAATACCAACAGTGAAGGGGAAAAGCAAGACAGAAGAAAGAACATGGTCATCCCATATGTAGCAGGGGTCTCTGAGAAATTAAGAAGAGTTTTCAAAAAACACTGTATATGCTAATTGGGATTTTCCAGGGTACATAATTGCCACAGATTCTTGTACAAGTCATTCTGAATTGAGAAAGCCAGTCGGATGACTAGCGAAACGTCTTCAAGAGCTAAACTTCAAGTCCAGTTGATCTAATTGAATACAACAGATATAATTGATCTATTGTTTTTAGTTGATGTTGATCCCATTGGATGTGTAGATCTGGGATAAGTAGTTCGAGACTGTTAATGGGTATGAAGTCATATAGTGTGGCTAAGATATTTTGGTTTTTGTGGATATTTTTCCAGATTTTGATAGCTGTTTGGGGTAGAATATAAGGGAACATTATTTGCTTATCTTCTAGGAGAGTTGCTTCCAAAATTTGTTTCAGTTCCATGGGTTGACATCTTCTATCTTGCACCATAAATTTATGCTTGTCTTACTTTTCCACCAATATCTTATTTGATCTAGAATTGTTGCTTGGTAATACTCTTTTAGTATTGGTATTGCTAGTCCTCCTGTTTTACGATTTTTGGCCATAATTTGATTGTTAATTCTTGCTTTATTCTTGTTCCATATGAATTGGGTTATGTTTTTTTGTGCTCTTGAAAAGTAAGATTCTGGGATGTTTATTGGGAGTGATCTGAAGATGTAGAGATATTGGGGAAGAATTATCATTTTAGTTGCCATTATTCTGTCCATGAGTGATAGCATCATATTCTTCCATTTTTTTGTCTGACTTTCTAGTTTTTCTATGAGCGGGATAAGGTTAGATTGGAATAGGTTTTCGAGGTTGGTTGGAATTTTGATACCTAGATAAGTTATTTCATTAGAGTCCCATTTGAATTTGTATTTACTTGATAGAAATATTTTTAAGGTCCCCGAAAGATTACTTTCCATAACTTGGGATTTTTTTTCGTTAATTTATGCGCGGGACGTGCGTAACTTACGTGCCCGCGCGTATCACTTACGTCATCAGCATACTGCCTGCACCTCTAACTGCTCCGGTCCTGGTCTCGTCCGGTTTCTCTCTCCCTCACCTGAATGGTCCTGGCCCTGACACCGCTACCGTAACTGCTCTGGTCCTGGTCTCCGGTCTGCTCGCTCCTCACCGAATGGTCCAATCTCCAACTGGTAGGCTTCTTTTTGTCCGTACAAAACTTAATCTGTGTGTGACCCAGTATAAAAACCAGGTCAGGTTTAAAAGGTATTTTTAAACCTAAAAACCTCGGTTTTATCTCGATATATATGGTATATTTTCTTTATGAATTTGATTTGTTTTTGTTAGGTGCATATAAATTGGCAATATTAAATTCTGGTTGTTTATGGAGCAGTGCAGAATTATATATCTGCCCTGAGTATCAATCTTGGCTTAATAGAGTTTAAAGGCTAATGAATTGTTATGCAATGGTGACTCCTCTTTTTTCTTTTCTGATGAAGAGTGAAAGATATCTTGTATGATTATGTTTGAGGAGGTGGTTTTATGTTTTCTTAAGGTGAGTTCTTGTATACATGCTATGTCTATTTTGTTATTTGTGAGTTCTTTCCAGAGGAGGCTCTTTTTGGGGTGAATTAAGACCCCTGACATTGTAGGATTGTATTTAATCACCATTGGAGTATGGTATTTTTTTTGTTGTAGGGTTGTTTAAGTAACTTAGTTAAGATCAAATATGATGCAAGTGTTTTTGTATAAATCTCTGTTTTTGTAGGTATAATTGGAATCAAGAAAGATTTTACAGTATTCCTACACAGGTAGTGTAGGAGTAAAGGCGACTGAGACGGAAAATACACATCACATATGGTAAACACAAAACTTAAAATAATCGACAAACACATAAGTAGTAAGGTTAAGATAACAACTAAGGGTTATAGAAGTTTCCTAGTCATCAAGACATATCTAGATTTTTAGAGAGGCTAGTTGCCACCTGGAATTGTTGTTGTTTTTACAACAGGTCCTTTTTTCAGATGTATCTAATCAGATTGACTTAAACTTAGTCTGGCGTAACTCAGCACATCATGACATAACTATGTGGGTATTTTATGTTTTAGGTTGGGCACTCATCTTTATGTTGCAGTGCTGAACTTATCTCTGAGAAGCAAATTAACACATAGATATAACACTATACACATGAGGAAAATGTTTTAGGACTTTAACTGATCCACCAAATCTTATTTGATTGATTGAGGTGATTCTAGGTTAAACAATAGTTTTGTACCTTGTATTTATAGCCACGATTCAATCATATCTCTATACAGCAGATTTTGTTTGGAATCTTTTCTATAGTAGATATTGGGAAGGATCACATGCAATTATTTACTTTGTGAAACCAATAGTTTTAATTGTTCTGTGTTTCCTTATAAGATCCCAACTGTGTCATGGATTTATATGATTTGATTCAGTGTGTCCAGTATATATCGGGGTATTTTATTTTATTTTACTATTTTATAGGTCTCTAAATGAATCTATATGAATCGTTACTTAACTAAATGCAACTTTAACATATCAGTGTATTGACATCTATATTTTTTAAACAAACCATAAACAAACAGTAAAAACGTTCAAACATTATCTTGCATGGATTCCTGAGTAGTATTCTTTTCATTTTTAAGTCATTGGGATAGTAATAAAGGAATTTGGAATTCCTTATGTTTTGGCTGTGTTTCCCCAAATTGTAAGTTAATATAGGTTTTAACTTATCTTTAGGTTGGATCAGACAATTTTTAGCTGTGGTTCCATTCTTGTTGGATTTTTCCGCTTTTGTGAGGATCTTTCAGTTGATTTTTGATGGATTTGGGGATATTTAATTTCCATTCTTGAGCTTTTTGAATGGCTTCTCTAGGTGTATTGAAGGTATATGTTTTGTCCTCTTTAGTTGCTATCAAACGAACCGGAAATCCCCATTGTATTTTATTGAGTTATTCTAAGAATCTCTGTAGCTTCTTGAAAGGTCTTTCTTAGTTGCATGGTTTGGGGTGAAAGATCTGCAAAAAATTGTAATGGCATATTTGCTTGGTAGTTGTGTTTATTTCTTGAGATTGACATCACTTGTTCTTTAGTTTGAAAAAATAAGAACTTGTTATCACATCTCTGGGTGCAGTCTGAGGGGCATTTTTTGGTTTGAACAGTCTATGGGTTCTGTCCAATGTTCTCTCTATTTTTGGTATATTCTGGTAGTTGTTTCAAGTAGGTCTTCAAGGTATTGATCTAGTTCAGAGTTTAGGACTTTCTCAGGTATTCCCCTGATTTTGTGTTATTTCTCCTTGATCTGTCTTCTAGTCTGTGATTTTGTTTTGGAGTGTGATTACTTTTTCATCTAAGTTGTTGTGGGCATCTGCCAGCTCATTGAATAGGTTGTGAATTCAGCCATTTTTGTTTTCTATATGGTTGGTTCTCTCTGCTATGTCTATTTATCTTTTTTAATAGTTTTGACCTTTCTGTGACATCCATTTTGAAAGCTTTGTGCTGGGATATCACATTTCTTTTAATATGTTTTCTGATACTGGTGTGTCTTTAGTAGGAAAGTTGTGCAAGAATTTTGATCATGTACAGTTTCTATTATGTGCTTTCTTCCTCTTCTTCTGATTCCCTTTTTATATATCTTTTAACAGGTTTTCTCTCTGTGAGTAGTTTTGGGGAGCATTGTGGAGCTGTGTTGTTGCTTTGGGCTAGGGAGATCTGCGTCTCCTGAGTCCTCATCGGGGTCTGTGCTCGTAAGTACATGTCTATTTTTTGTTCTGTATCAGAATTTGTGACTGGTGTATCGATTAATAATGTTTGTTTCTGTTTTCTTACTTTTTCTCCTCCGTGCAGTTTCCGTTCCTCGTGTCTCCATGGGCGCCGCCATCTTGGATCGCGCCTCGCGGGTCTGTGCTGCCTGGGAAGATTGGGTGAGTTTTTTGTTGTTTGTTTGGAAGTGGCGTTTTTGTTTTTCCCATCTTTAGCCAAGTTTGCTTTTCTTTTAAGGTGTTAGGTCCCGTTTAGGTTGGTGTAAGTAGCTGGAATCCTGGTAGCAGAGAGGGAGCTCTCAATCCATGCGTCCTCTCTCCAGGTTAGCTGGCCATGCCCCCTCATGTCTGATGTGTTTTTGATAAAATAAAAATAAGTATTTACATTTTATTTGTAAATTAAAATAAAAACATTTATTGAGATTTTCTAATTTCTAAATAAAGAAGCCAAAACACCGAAAAATTCTAGTAAAATTGTTCAATTAAGCTTGTGAAGGTTCTCATTCATCCAGGTCATGGTATATCTGTTGTATTCAATTAGACCAACTGGACTTGAGTTTAGTTCTTGAAACGTTTCGCTAGTCATCACTGGCTTTCTCAATTCGATGACTTTGTACAAGAATCTGTGGCAATTAATACTCTGGAAAGTACCAATTAGCATATCACAGCCAAGTGTTAAGGCGTGATTGGATAGTGGCTAGAGGTGTTATAGGAACGCCCAGAGTAAGGTGTCAACAGCATTGTACATGGCAAATTGACAAAGGACCGTGACTGGTTCAAGAGAGGTGTTAAGGGGGCCATTATGTGTAAAATAATAAAAACAAGCCTAAATAGGTGTGGGGGGGTTTCGACACCAACTGTCTGCCATGTACAATGCTGTTTTGACACCTTACCCTGGGCATTCCTATAACACCTCTTAGCCACATGCAATCACGCCCTTAACACCTGGCTGTGATATGCTAATTGGGATTTTCCAGGGTACATAATTGCCACGATTCTTGTACAAGTCATTCTGAACTGAGAAAGACAGTCAGATGACTAGCGAAACGTCTTCAGGAACTAAACTTCAAGTCCAGTTGATCTAATTGAATACAACAGATATATTGTTCATTAATTTATCATAAGTTTTCATACATTTTTAATTATATATAATATAATTGGATTTAGCGAGTATGTGGATTTTATTAAATTTTTTAAATTTGAATGGCTAGAACTCATAATTATTTACAATTTAAAAAAATTCACCATTTAAAGAGAATATTGCTTTTAAAATCTTATGTCACTTTCTAGTTCTTTCATGCATTAGCAGTGATGTGTTTTTCACAACTTTCTTTTTTAATTACAAAAATAACTCCGGGAAGTAAATGTTCAAACATCTAGAACATACTGATACTTCTTCTAATCGCTTACTTCTAATCTGCTATATATAGTAGTAAAGGTTTTCCTTATTCATTTCTATTCTTAGCAACTAGCCTAACACAATTTATGTTTAATCCTGAAAGAATATTTTAATAATCGGAAACTAAAGAGAGGTAATGTCTCCCAATTATTGTTTAAAAACGTTTTTTTAGCTATCTGTGCCGATAACTGTGTTGGTGTCCCCAACAACCTTTCTACCATTTCCATATACAGTTTTCTAGAGTGTCCATCCTTGTATGTGATGAAGTGCATAGCATTAACTATAGACATTAATATGTGCACATTGTAATGTTTGGTTCAGAAGAATCCAAGAATCCAAAAATTTGGAGATATATGACATTCTATTTTTGCATCCAACTCACATAAACCACACAAATCATGACATTAATAAAATAGCTAAAGTAGAAAAAATGAGAGAGTCCTCCAAATGTTTTTGTTGAATGTTGTGTGCAGAGGGGTTGAAAGAAGTTTAGAACACGTTTTTTCACATATTTTTGGAGGACTCTATTTGATAACTTTGGATAATTATTTGGACTTCCTGGCAGTGGAGTCAGAGAACCAAGGACCTCCACATAACACTGAGTGGTTACTTGAATTCACCTCTTTTCTATTAATAATAAGCTGCATTGGAAACATAGAAATCTCACTTTTATAAGCTATTTTTACCTGGCTAAGCTATCCAAACTGAAGGCTTGACATTCTGTGATATCAGTCTAATGGTTCTTCACAGGTGTTCTCTTTTTGCAGCTTATTGAAATGCATTTTTCTAGAAAATGCAATATTTACACTATTTCTAAAATAGTTTTACATATGATTCCTAAGTAATGGTCAGGACATTTTGCATGAAAATGCATGGATTTTATAGAACATAAACTTTTTCTATAAAAAGCTCTCCCATTGATATAAGTTTTGGAAAGTTAGTGTGCCATACTTCTTTGTAATAAATAGTGTTATAAAACACAAAGTACCTGCAATTTATTTTGCAATGTATTCCAATATGTGCTCTATAGTGTTTACCTTCATTTGCGGAATTGTAAAGGCTAAGTTAATGTTATATAGATGTCATAACATTTCAATTTCAACATTTAAATACATATGGGTGCTAATGGAATTTGAGTTAGCTTAATGTTTTATGTCTACCTTCCAAAAAATCTGGTAAAATGTAATTTTATAAAAATAATAATAATAATTCTTTTAAAAACTACATTGTGTTTATTTATTATGCTGCTAATGGTATTTGAGTAATGAGACAAGATATGCATATTAGTTACCACATGCCACCAAAGAAATTTGACGCCGACATGCTGTAGTTTTTTATATTTCTTAAGCACATTCATTTTTATTTTCCATTTCTTGAATTTTCGCCTTTTCACTTATATATACAGTACAAACTGACCACATACTTTTCAGAATGCTTCCAATTTGATGTTTAAATGTATTGCCTTGGTTTATTAAAGGAGAACTAGACTTACATTTTTTGTAATCCTAATGAGATTAAGATTTGTTCTAGTAAATTGCATTCAGTACATGTAAGTAATCAAAGCCACAACTAAGAAGGCTTCCATGATGTTGCCAGTACACCTCACAGCCAATATAAGCTTTAAAGAGTGATGCAACCAGACCCCAGTATTCACGGTTAGGATGGCTAAACTTAGTGAAGTTTGGTTCATTTCTGAACTACTGAACTCCAGAAAAAGTTTGTTAGTTCGGTAGTTCGGAAAAGAACTAATTATATTCTATCGGAGACTTATAGTTCAGAAAGTTAGGTGAATAACCAGTTAAAATAAAAATTGTAACCTACTGTAAATGGCTGTAGCACCTGGCAAATGTTCTGGGGAACATGCACCTGCCACTAAAACTTGTTTAAAACACTTCCCTCCCCACGATGGGCAATTGTCAGGTTTTCCACATGCTCATTCGGCAGCAAATCTGCAACTACATTTGAGGATTACCGAAAACGAACGTTACATTTGAGGGTTATCTAAATTGCAGCTGCATTTGAGGGTTACCAAAAACGAACACTAAATTTTAGGGTTGCTGAAAATGAGCATTCAAGGGTTTCTGAATGATACATTTGAGGGTTACCAAAAATCGGCAGCTACATTCGAGGGTTACCAAAAACTAACGCAAAATTCGGGGGTTATCGAAACACTCTAAATTTTAGGGTTACCAAATCATACATTTAGGGTTACCGAAAATTGAACACTGTATTCTAGGATTAGCGAACGGCTCATAAATTTGATAATTCGAAAATACAGCAGACAAGTTCGAGAAAACTAATTATTTCGAGCCCGAACTAGTTTGAACATTCAAGTTCGGCCGGAACTGGGTTTTTGGGTTCAAGCCATTATATTCACTATCTCTATCCACAAGTTTCCAGCTTCTGTTGGTAGTGAAAGTTAAGGTTTCTAATGTACCTGTATTTGTTTTTTATCTCTCGTGGCATAACATATAAATGCCATGTTTTTAGAAACAACAAGCCCAAGAAGTCAAGGGGTTCAAATTCCCTACTTATTTGTGAAACAATACAAAATAGTCTACTGCCTGAGTTTGTTTTTTTTTTTTTTTTGTTTGTTTGTTTATTGTTTTTCCATTCTTTTATTGGCATTTGTATTTTATTGAGTTATATCTAAGAATCTCTGTAGCTTCTTGAAAGGTCTTTCTTAGTTGCATGGTTTGGGGTGAAAGATCTGCAAAAAATTGTAAATGGGCATATTTGCTTGGTATGTTGGTTTTATTTCTTGAGATTGACATCACTTGTTCTTTAGTTTGAAAAAATAAGAATCTTGTTATCACATCTCTGGGTGCAGTCTGAGGGGCATTTTTTGGTTTGAACAGTCTATGGGTTCTGTCCAATGTTCTCTCTATTTTTGGTATATCTGGTAGTATTGTTTCAAGTAGGTCTTCAAGGTATTGATCTAGTTCAGAGTTTAGGACTTTCTCAGGTATTCCCCTGATTTTGATGTTATTTCTCCTTGATCTGTCTTCTAGATCTGTGATTTTGTTTTGGAGTGTGATTACTTTTTCATCTAAGTTGTTGTGGGCATCTGCCAGCTCATTGAATGAGGTTGTGAATTCAGCCATTTTGTTTTCTATATGGTTGGTTCTCTCTGCTATGTCTATTATATCTTTTTTAATAGTTTTGACCATTTCTGTGACATCCATTTTGAAAGCTTTGTGCTGGGATATCAGCATTTCTTTTAATATGTTTTCTGATACTGGTGTGTCTTTAGTAGGAAAGTTGTGCATCATGTACAGTTTCTATTATGTTGCTTTCTTCCTCTTCTTCTGATTCCCTTTTTATATATCTTTTAACAGGTTCTCTCTGTGAGTGTAGTTTTGGGGAGCATTGTGGAGCTGTGTTGTTGCTTTGGGCTGAGGGGAGATCTGCGTCTCCTGTGGAGCTGTGTTGTTGCTTTGGGCTGAGGGGAGATCTGCGTCTCCAGAGTCCTCATCGGGGTCTTTGCTCGGTAAGTACATGTCTATTTTTTGTTCTGTATCAGAATTTGTGGAGCAGACGGAGCCGCGGAGACCAGGCCGGAGCAGTTAGAGTGGCAGGCAGTATGCTGATGACTAAGTGATACGCGCGGGGCACGTAGTTCGCACGTCCGCGCAGATAAATTAACGAAAAAAAATCCCAAGTTATGGAAAGTAATCTTTCGGGGACCTTAAAAATATTTATACAAGTAAATACAAATTCAATGGGACTCTAATGAAAATAACTTATCTAGGTATCAAAATTCCAACCAACCTTGAAAACCTATTCCAATCTAACCTTATCCCGCTCAAGAAAAACTAGAAAGTCAACAAAAATGGAAGATTATGATGCTATCACTCATGGGAAAAATATAATGGCAAATATAATTCTTCCCCAAATCTCTACATCTCAGATCACTCCAATAAAACATGCCAGAATCTACTTTTCAAGAGCACAAAAAACATAACCCAATTCATATGGACAGAAATAAGACAAGAATTAACAATCAAATTATGGCCAAATCGTTAAAACAGGAGGACTAGCATACCAATACTAAAAGAGGTATTACCAAGCAACAATTCTAGATCAAATAAGATATTGGTGGAAAAGTAAGACAAGCATAAATTTATGGTGCAGATAGAAGATGTCAACCCATGGAACTGAAACAAATTTTGGAAGCAACTCTCCTAGAGATGCATAATGTTCCCTTATACATTCTACCCCAAACAGCTATCAAAATCTGGAAAAATATCCACAAAAACCAAAATATCTTAGCCACACTATATGACTTCATACCCATTAACAGTCTCGACTACTTATCCCAGATCTACACATCCAATGGGATCAACATCAACTAAAAACAATAGATCATTAATCTGTTGTATTCAATTAGATAACTGGACTGAAGTTTAGCTCTTGAGAACGTTTCGCTAGTCATCCGACTGGCTTTCTCAATTCAGAATGACTTGTACAAGAATCTGTGGCAATATGTACCCTGGAAAATCCCAATTAGCATATCACAAGCCAGGGTTAAGGGGCATGATTAGATAGTGGCTAAGAGGTGTTTAGGAACGGCCCAGAGTAAGGTTTGTCACAAACAGCATTGTAATGGCCGACAGATGGTGAACCCCGCCACACTCTATTAGGCTTGGTTTCTTTATTGTTTCCATAAATGCCTCCTTAACACCTCTCTTGAACCAGTCACGTTCCTTTGCCAATATGTTAACATTACAATCTTCAAAGGTATGTCCTTTACCTTAAGATGCAGGTACACGGCTGAGTCCTGACCAGGATTGGCTCTTCTGTGCTGGGCCATAATTGATGCAGTTGTTGTTTGGTCTCCCACTACACAAATCAGAGCATTTCTTCACTGCACTGCACTGCGTATAGGATGTCGCTTTTCTTGTGTTTCGGTATGGGTCTTTCGGATGTACCAATTGCTTGCCTCAGCGTGTGCTCGGTTTAAGCAGACAGGGATACTGTTGTTTTTGAAACTCTTCTTAATTTATCGGAGACCCCTGCTACTATGGGATGGACCATGTTCTTCTCTTTGTCTTGCTTTTCCCTTCACTGTTGGTATTCGTGTGTTCTTTTTTTCCTTTTGCCTTCTTTGACAAAGGCCCAGTCTGGATATCCACAAGTTTTAAGGGCTCCTCTGGATGTTTCATTTCTTTAGCCTTCTGGTTTAGAAACAGAGGAACTTTGTCTCCATATTATTCTGGACCTGCAGGAAGATAAGGAAATATGGAAACAAATCTCAACAGATACTTTTATCAATACTACAAAAGCAAATCATACTGCACTCCAGCAACTGGTTTCTTCTATGTATAGACTACAACAGTTTCCCCAACAATCAACAAACCATCATTTTTCACACACATAATAATTATCCTTCACATATTGCTAGAAATTGGCACCACTAAAATTCTCAACATCACATTTATACTGAGGAACCTAAATATCAACATGCAATATGAGAAACAATACGCCATAACTCAACTAAATTTCCATAAATTCTACAAAAATGGGAATACTGGTATAACTGACAACAGATCCCTATACCAATAAACCTTAAAGATTAGTGCAACTCAAGAAAGCCAGGCGGAGGTGTGATACACATTTGGTGGCTGGAGACGACCATTCAGTTTACTTTATTTCTATGTATCTTTTAATTTCAATATTTTTCTTTGTCCAACCTTATCTTGATTATCTTATTTTATTATTATTTTAATTCATTCTGTGATATTTACACTTTCCATTGCAGTATGGCACATAATAATATGTATGTATGAAAAATTTTCAATGAAAAAGGAATGATTAAAAAAAAAAAAACAACATAAGCATTGATTTGGATTTTAAGATGTACAATTTTAATTTAACTTCAGTTTCAGATCAGTATCAGCTGCAGAATGAAGATACTGATAAGAATAAAAAACATAACTGCATGCAGTTATTGGATAAAAAGGTGTCTGTGATTGTTGACCAGATGTTAATGTGTGATATTTATATAAAGCCACAAGATATTTGTGCTTAATACAATACCAAATGTAATATTGTGAACAAACTTCATGCTTCTCTTATGATGTTTATGTAACCTTTAGTTTCAAACATTTAACAATTCCCAAGGTCAACGCGACATGGCGTAAGAAGAATATTTTTTCCTGTTTTGCAATGAATTCAGTTTCTTTTCTTTATGTGTGACCTTTATACAGTATATGAGAGTCCCGAAATAAATCTGTGATGTGAAAATGATTGGAGCTATGGATTAAATAATTAAAATTGTCTTTTTTAATATACAGGCGATAGTAAGGAATCTAAACAATCAGAAAACAATATTTTATGTAGGAAGGAAATCATTGGAGATCTATGGTCACTGGAAAATAGAAATTGTGGTCTGTTTGATCAAATGTAATATCACTACCAAAAATATATATGGCTTATTTTAAGATTAGATTTTTATTTCTTTTTTCATTTATATAATAAAACTTTGTATAGTTTTGCTCAGGTTTGCATTTACTAAAAAGATATGGTACAGAAAAAACGCCTTATCATGCCTTGGCCTTGGGGATGCAGTAGTTTCTATGTGTAATATGAAAACTTCATCCTTAGGGGCTATTTCGAAAGGTTTGTTATTTTTTTGTCCTCTGTTATCAACACCTATTCGCCAAATTTTGAAATTTTTGCAATTTATAAAGCAGTGATAACCAGTGGGAAAAGCCATTACCACTACTTTTCGCTATTTTAATTTCACCATACATAGCTGCAGTAATGACCTTGAGCATATTTATAAAATAGCAAAAAGTGCTTTATTGAGTTTCAGCCATTTAAATTCTCCAAGCCTGAGGTGGCGAAAACGCATAAGTGGCCATTAATTTAGCCTGCCAATGGTGTTCGTGGAAGGTGTCACTACATGTAGAGTGCTTGTGAAGGTTCTCATCATCCAGACTATGTAGATTCTGTTGTATTCAGTAGATCAATGGACTTACAGTTTAGTTCTTGAAGACGTTTCGCTAGTCATCCGACTGGCTTCTCAATTCAGAATGACTTGTACAAGAATCTGTTTGCAATTATGTACCAGGAAAGTCCCAATTAGCATATGACAGACAGGTGTTAGGGACCTTCTGAATGTAAGTTGTAGATGCATTGAGGGGGACTTAAAGCAGCACAAAGCTGAACATGTGTTACCTTTCCCAACCGGATGCATACCGGCACAAATCGCATATTGCATTGTAGAGATTATAGGGTAAGACTGCATTTTTTGCAATTTGGATCTTCTGCGAATCTATTATCAGTCAAACAATGTATATTATACGGATATTCATATATAATTATATATAGAATAAGGCCAATTGGATCACAAAAAAAAGGTTTTGCATTTAGTTTGTGGATGCTGTAAAAAAATTTTTTAAAGATATAGCGTCCCTAAGAACTTCCATGGAAACATTTCCTTATTTGCATATTGCTGAACAGGGATTTTCAAGCCTGTATTCTCCCCTATCCTTTTTAATTTATTAGTGATGTCTGTCCATAGGCGCTTCACACTATAATACCAGAGGCCTGCACTACACTGATGATGGCTCAATAAAGCTGAAACCAGTCTTTTTTTAAAGATATAGTTTCCTAAGAGCTTCCATGGAAACATGGTAAATTCCCCACAGAAGTCTTTGTTCCTATTTTAAAAAAAAGGTAAATCTCTGACTACTTTTTAATGCTAATTATATTTTTTCATTTCCTGTGGGAAAACATTTTTTAAAATGTATTTTGACAATCTAAAATATTAAAATATTCCAAGAAGCATCAGAGTATAACCTTATGCAAAATCTGATTTTAAATGGTGTGTATTTTGGAAGTGTGACTATCCAAGCAATACAATGAATTGTGACCAGCCCTGGAAGTGGTCTCTTTGGTGGGGTTGTGGTTATGGGTTTATAGTTTGTGTGATGTTTGTTATGTCCTGAAGGTGTTATGAACCACTGACAGCTTTAAAATATTACTGTAAATCTTAAAGTGAAATCTGGAGTAGGAACTTAAAACACCTTTTGGCAATGATAGAGATCCATATACGTAACATGGTTCAAACCACGACAAAAAAACCCACAGAATTATTTTATTCCAGTTATAGTTCCACGTGTGTTAATGCTTTCTATAATTTTCAGGTAAAATATCTATAAAGAAATTATATTCCTCTGTAGAAACTAGTTGTAAATGGAATAATGTTTACTCTCTGTTACTTTTTGCCGACAATAAATAAAACTGCTAATCATTGAGAGAGAATTGGGAGAGTAAACCATACAGTGGGAATTTATTGAAAGTTGAGTCTAGAAGAACTATATAATTTTGCAGGAAGCTGTAGAACACCATATTCAATCCATTATTCAGATTATAAGCAATGCAATGGAACTGTGCAAAATGTTTCAATATGGGAGCTGTAAATATTCTTCAATATTGTAAATCAATGGAGCCATCCCACATGTGGCTTTTTTGCAAGCATTTTTAGGCAACATTTACAGATGGCATAAAAAAGAAAGATGTGGCAACACCAACCACCAACATTCTTCTCTTCTTTTGTTCATTTCCTTGAATAGAAGTTTTTGTTTTTGTAGAGTTGAAAGACATTTAGCAAAGATTGTCAGGTAAAATGACGATTAAGATCTGGGCCATCTCAGGAAAATCATTACAATATGACATCACAATACAAAAGATCATTCAAATAATCATTTTATTTTTTGCTTTCTTTTAGCTGGCTATAAGCATATAAAGTGTTTTGATATAAAAGAAATAGCCTAAAATTACTGTAGAACATGGGAAAAATCACCAAATGCCAGTTGACCTGTTTTCAGCACAAAGGGCCATTTTCTAAATGCCCGGTATAAAGCGGTAATCAAGCAAACGCGCATTATCGGTAATGTACCGGACAGCGGGCATAAATGTACTGCCGCAGTCATACATTTACACTTCGTGGTTAGAATATATACGGTGTAAACACCGTAATGGTATCTATGGGGATCGTACATCTATGATCGTGCTATTGTAGGTTAACGATCGCTATTGTTAATTATGGTAGCTATTTTACTTTCAACAATAACACACCCGGTATCAGAAGTTGCCAATACCACAGGTTATTTAATATGCCCCCTGGAGTGGTCTTCTTCTTTAAGAATCGTATTTAGGCAATAGTATATAGGAATGGATAGTGCTTTTTTTTTACCAACTGGCAGTTTTATTAACCCACCTTATTTAAGATACCCCTGCTGTATAATATGCCCCTTAGTATTAATCTATGAATATTTAGATTAATACATAATACATTTTATCTTTGCTATTAATCCAGTGTGTATGTAAAGAAATGCAAGTTTGCTAATCGTAATTGAAGTAAAAAAGGTTAGAAGTTAGGACCTTCCAGACTGGGGTTACCTTGACATGGTTGAACAGATTTTTATTCATGTGATCTAGTAATGTATACTAAAAACACCTTTTTTAATAATATATGCCAGTGTGCAGATATATGATATTGTAGGGGCCCAGGATTGTGCATTGATTATCTTTTCTATGTTTGTATAAATGTTTGACCAGATCAGTAGCACTTCTGCAACATTTAAATGTAATTTTCCTAAGGAGTGCTCCCCAGTCCTTCTATTTTTATGTATAATATATATATTCTAGCATCTGTAAAATGAATCCTGAAATAATTTACCTGTTTCCTTTTGATAGCATTCTTTTTAGGTCAATCTGTAATATTGGATGACACCAATGGTTTCAATCACTTAGGTAACATAAGCATTCATTAATTTAGTAAGTAGTTTGTAATTTCAGAATTTGTTTTTTTCCTTATTCAGACACATGGAAAATAAAAATAACTGGAAAATTAGTGCACTAAACATAAAGTGCAAAATTTTGCTGTTAAATCTGTACCATAAAACTAAGCTATTATTCTCCATTAAATATGCTATAGTGTACTGAATCAAGCTATAAACTGATATAATGGTTATGCTACACACCAGTAAAATGTCTTCTTATGCTTTGCAATTTATTTTTTTTGAAAAGTATCACGTAGCTTTAGCAATATACTTTCTTTGGAAAGTTTCCTTAATATTTTAAAACACAACATATTTTCAATAAAAGTTTCATTGTGCATAGTTAATATGTATTATTATAGCTTACACATATATAGCTGCTTTAGTTACATCAGGGGTGCCCAACCCAGCCGAAAATAGGGCCACACTAGCATCACTGAGTCATGTAAGCTAGCTGTGGGGGGTAGCTCTGCCCGGTTACGCCCCCAGCTTTGCCTCTTTCCAGCCAAGTTTTGTAAAGTGCTATTGCATTGAGGCACCATCTCTCTTGCAATGAAGTTCAGATGTTCAGGGTGTTTCCAACTGCTTGTTTAGAAATTTGTAAAATTATTAAATATTTTTAGCAAACTAATATTATTAAAGGGTATCTCCACCCCCAATTAAAATTTGCTGTAGTGTAGGGGACCGCCCAACCCTAAACACCTAGGATTATAAGTTAAAAAAAGGACAGAAACAGACTTACCCACCTTTTGTTCCCTCAGCCTCTGTCTCTACTGCTACTTCCGGTAAACAGAAAACAGTAGGGGTGGGACCAGCCAGCCCAAGTCTTTCATTGGTTGAGAGTCAGCCAATCACAGACATGGCTGCTGGCTATTGAGTTAATAGGGTTGAGGGACAAGGTTTTTTTGGTTTTTTGTTTTAAAAAGATCTATGCAGCATAGAGGGATCTGGAGGGTGAGAGGGAGTAAGGTAGGAGAGCTCCCTGTGCATACCAGAGTCCTCAGTTAAGACAAGGAACTAGCAGGCACCGGATAACACACAGACATCTACTACACTTCAATTTTTGGCAGGCCAGGCAGGACAAACAAAGTAGCAGAGGAAATGTAAGGATTTTTAGAATTACATAGTGGGGCCAGCAGTGGAGCAAATTGGTGTACATGCCCTTAAAGGCTATGTACACTGTAAATCCAACTAAAAGGGGAAGTTCAGTGCAAAATACATGTGCTTTTCAGATTTTTTCCCCATCCCAATGACCTTAATCTGCCATTCAGCATTTTGTCTTGTACTAAACTAACAATTTAACAAATATTGATAATTTCCACTGAACTGTCCCTTTAATGTACTAGATAAGTTTAGGCTAAATGTAACAAATCATGGGTGTATAATATGGGCCTATGGAGCTGTTTTTAAAGGGGATTGCCCAAAGTTTACACCCTTCATAACATATATAATAAGTTAAAGGTTTATAACATATATAAGGTTTTCATAACATTACTGAATATAAGCTTAAGGTTTTTCTTAAAGTGATTAGTAAGAAACGTGATGTTACTGTCTGCAGAAGAAAAAAAACGGAGAAACAAGATTTTTTGCACTGTATTGTTTACTATCTAAGGAGGTTTGATTAGAATAAATATAACAAAAGTAATACCGCGGGAGGGCCAGGCGGTGTAGGGCCGCCACAAGCCCAGATCCATTCCATGGTAAGCTGGTAATTTTGTGAAAGTTTGGGTCCGGCTTTTAAACATCTGATTGTGCGTATGTTTAATTCTATACGCGCTATCAGCTGTTTAAAACTGTTACCGCAGAAGGGATCGTGGCTAGGTGAAAGGGGTCAGGAGCCCACCTCATTCTTGGGGGGGGGGGGCTGCAAGTATGCCCTGTTGTCCTGTTGTGACTTAAATCTTAAGGGAACTTAACTAAACTAAAATATAGATATTTTTATGGGATGTAAGAGCATCTTTTCTTACTTCTATTGCACTCTAACCACTCTACTGACACTCTACTGCGGAGAGATACATGTATAACACTAGCAGGGAGATTCAATAAAAGTTTTATGTTTTAAAATGGTGCTAATTTTGCCCCACCAATTCAGATATTGTAAAATTTGAAAGCTAACATCGATTGGTTGGGGCAAAATCTAAGACCACTTTAAACAATAAGAACTTTTATGAATAACCCTGAAAAAATGGAAGCAATATTGCTGATAATGTATTTTGGTCTGTTTATTTGTTTTTCTAAATGTCAGGTGTCATTAGCTCTTTTTAATTATAGTTCCTCTGTCATGAAGAATTATGCCATTCAAACATTAACTGTTCAATTTTGATACAGCAAACAAATCAATCTACAATTCTTCTTCAATTTAATAATATTACTTGGGCATATGAAAATTGCCTTAGGTATTTCCTCATTAAGTTGATCATAGTGATATAGTTAGTTGATATTTCTAATTGAGCGCAATTTTTCTCGACTGCACACGCAAGAAATATTATAACTTAAATATTTATCAGGGTTATCCAATAAAGTTCTATTCGTTTAAATGGTGTCTAATTTTGCCCCAACTATCATGTAAGCTTTCAAAATGTTAAATAAGTTCTGATTGGCTGGGGCAAATTTATACCGATTTTAAAAAGAACTTTTATTGAATAACCCTGTTATATTTACAGAACACACAACAAAGACATTTTCTCATATTCAATCACCTGTATGGTAGGAGTTGATTGTGACTGCAAGGGCAATTAGCCTAGTGTGAAACAAAATTAAAATTGCAATGATTGATAGTGTTAAAAGTACTGCCACGGACGTAAATTACAACATACAGCTGTATAATACAATGCGAGTCCAAATGGTATTGTAAAGGCAATTGTACAATTACGATCAAGTCATAAATGCACAATTGTGATTGTACGACTGCAATCACAACTGTACTATCGCTGTCATAAAAATAGAATCCATTAAGGCTTATTGTTCCTTTAACAGCAAAACTATTAAACCACTACATAAATAGCTCCATAATTCCAAAAAAAGGGCATTTAGACATTAATGTGACATATAGACATATACAGGGAGATTCAATAAAAGTTCATATGTGCTAAGTTTTCCCCAACCAATAGATGTTAGCTTTCATGTTAAATAGATCTGATTAGTTGGGGCAAAATTAGCCCCAGGACATTTTCAGCCTATAGGGTTTAACCTTATTACCAATTCCAATAAAAATTGATATATGAAGAACAATATAGCAAACACGTTTAAGCTAGGGGAATGGGCGGCGAGAGGATTTGGATGGTAGGAGGGAGGGGAGGGAAGGGCACAGAAGGCAAGACAGGAGGCAAGACAGAGGCCAGACGAGGGCAGAGCATTTGGACAGGAAGACGCTCCTCTTTTCAGTTTCCTGACGTTGACTACACACTGGCAGGACATCATAAGGCGAGAGAAGGTAAGGATTTTAGTTTGGGGGTGGACATGCCCTTTAAGATACAGCTGAAAATGACAGAAGCATATAACGGTTATGACTAGTATGTGGTACTACATCAACCTGGTCTCAAAAGTGCCATACATGTCAACTTCCATTCCAAGGTCCAAAAATGTTTGTAAAGCCACATGGGACAATCATTTATGATACATTGTAATATTAATTTCAAACCATCATCCATCCAGGACACCTGTGGGACCATCAGCAAATAAAACCAATGCACTGGTCGGCATTGCATTTTTTTTATGTTGATTAAACATTATCGCAAAACAGCAATAAGACACCTCACATATCCCTAAATATCAAATTGATCTAAAAAAAAGCCATTGTACCAGCCAGCATTAATAGAGTGATTCATGAAGTAGGAAAATAATGTCGCACAATACTGTATTGGGTCTTGTGAAATAACGAAAGCTGCAAGCAGATTGATATACAAGTAATTAAAAATCTAAATCCAAACATGTTTACGGTATTAGAGATTAAATCTCCTAGCTGTTTCAATCCTTTACAGAACGTTCTCTTGTATTTCAAATAGGGTGTAATAAACTTTAGGAGAAATTCATTTTAGCATTTTACGTACAACATGGAAAGATTCACTTTTGAAAAAGCTGTGTGCATTAAAATGTCAAAGTTAATTTTGAAAGACAGCTAGACTAAGCTATCTTTCTATTACATTAATATTTTAGAGTGTTAGACTGGGAAGCATTTTTCAAATTGATCTGTCTGCTTGTTGCTCGAATTGATAAAAATCCTGCTTTGGCATTCCAAACTAGTTAAGCGCATGTTCAAAAAATCCAAAAGGATTGTTTCAGAGGATTTTCACTATTTCATATTTCATTAGTAGTGTAAAAAGTGTTTGTAGATACATACTGTACTGTATACCAAATAAAGTTATTCGTTAATATTATCCACATTTTAAAAGAAGAATTAATCGAGAATTAATGATCCGCCAAGATTACGAAAGATAAATACTAGTAAAGCAGCTCAATGGCTTTTATCTTATTGCTTAAGTTTTGGCTGGAGAAAGCTTGGCCCCGCCCCATTCCCCTGCTTCAGTCTGTTTTTTTTTCACTGGGGGCCAGCCACAAATCTTGTCTTACATTAAATAAATGTCGGTATAGGCCATATTCAAAACCTGTGATATGAAAATGGCTGTGGTCATACATGCATGACTGCACGACGTCAATACCATGCAGTAGTAAACTAGTATAAGGGATGCTCCAATTACTATTGCACTCCCTTAAAGGCATGGTATCTCTATTTACATACTGCGCCTTATAAATATATGTCTGAAAACAAAAAACATAAAAAAATGGTTGTGCGCTCGTGCACCCATCTAAGCAGGCCAGCACACAAACAGGAGATTCAATAAAAGTTCCTATCATTAAAATAGTGCTAATTTTGTCTCCAACCAATCAGATTTTATATAAGGGGAACTGTGGTCTCTAAACAAGTTAAGTTTAAATGAAAGGCCAGTGTTCCTACTTTAAAACGAGCACTCAACCACCTCTCTACGTGCTCCAGCCAAAGATAAACAGAATGACTGACCGAAAGTTTAATGGGTGGGAGGCTGACATGTGACATTCCTGAGGCTTCTCCTGCAGTGCCACCAGCGAGCACAGCCTCAGACTCTCTCAGGTGTGAGGGAGACAGGAAATCCCTCCTCCTCTCTGCTGTGTGAACTCTCACTCTGCCTGAAAAGGTGATTCCACAGGTTTTCTGTAGGAGGCAGAGCCTGGCACCCTATGTGCGCAGGGCCATGGCACCGAATGTGGACGGGGTCACGGCACCCGCAAGTTGGGCGGGGCCACAGGGGCTGTAAGATAATGGTATGGGGGGCCTGCAACTGGAGGGACCATGGGGTCCATGAGTGGAGGGACCAGGGGGGCTGCAAAGGGGAGGAGGAGACACAGGACAGATTGACGAACACTTTCAGAGCAGGAAGCAGGAAGTGCAGGGGACCTGTGATGCTGCTGCCATATCACACACAAAAATGTAAATATCTTCAAAACTATGCAAATAAATAATGACAATAATTGCAAAAATTCTCAGGGGAGCAATTCCATCAATTACCTTAATTACCTCCAACAAAGGTGTGGGCAATTAATTAATTACCAAGCTACCACTTAACTCCGGAACATCCAGGGCACTCAAGAGCTATATCTAAGGAGAATACCTTTCCCACTAAACATATATATCATGTAAAGGGGGAAAGAAAACCTAGTAAATCAAGGTTGTATATACAGAAACTTCCAGCAGAAATTAATAAATGGATATAAACTAAAATTTATTAAACACTTAAAATATTTCAACAACATGCTTATAAAAGTACCGTATAACTATGTGCATCCTGGGCGTCCCCAATAAATACAAAAAAAAAACTAAACTAAAATTAGATGGCAAGGAGCAGCGCATAGCTAGAATAAGCGGGTTAATAAGAGGTATATATAGGTAAATAATCATATGGGGCGCTTCTGCGCAACCCCCCCCGTCTCAGGGTCAGGGTAACCCGAACCTATAAACAAGCAATGCTCAGGGAAAGCAAAAAGCGAAGGCAAAAAAGCATTGAAGCAATGGAAGTCATACTATAACATGCATGAATAACAGTCAGTTAGTTGTATTTACAAGGCCCGCATATGATTAATTACCTATATATACCCTCTTATTAACCGCGATTATCTATGCTGCTCCTGCCATCTAATTTTAGTGTTAGTTTTTGCTATTTATCTGGGGACGCCCAGGATGCACATATTTAACCGGTACTTATAAGCATGTTTGTTGAAATATTTTAAGTGTTTAATAAATTTAGTTTTATCATTATATTTATGTCTGCTGGAAGGTCTTGATATACATACCTTGATTTACTAGGCTTCTTCTTTCCCCTTTAAGATATTATGTTTAGTGGGAAAGGTTATACTCCTTAGATTAGCTCTTTGAGTGCCTCTGGAGTGGTCCGGAGTTAAGTGGGTAGCTGGTATTAACTTAATCGCCACACTTTGTTGAATATACTCCTAATGTACCCACAGCACCAGCATTAATATATGTGTGAGCCTTAAGGTCATTTTATTAAAGTTACCATATTCTTATTAATTACCTTAATTTACCTAAAGTCATTTTTGGACCACAGTTTCCCTTTATCATATAAAAGAGAACCTTTATTGAATCTCTCTGAAAGTTTAGAATAGTATGCACACAAAAAAACTGGGTGAATGTAGGTATCGCATATGTAGCCGTAGCGTTTTCCTGGCTTTGCTGTATTGCCACAACATGCATTTGTATTCCTGCAAGGTTTTATCTGTACAAACAGAAATGAAAGCTAACATCTGTTTTCAACAATATTTTACCCACCAACCATTGTTTACCATATTTAGTGATCCTTAGAAATAACCTAGCATAGTTTCTAGAATGCTAAGACAATAGTTTTTATAGTTATTTTGTCTTGTTTTCCTCATTACATAGAAAATCATCTTCAGTTATGGCTGGATCCAGTGATATTTAATCTTGTGTTGTCTGCATCTTTATATATATATATACATATATATATATAAAACACACTTAGGTGCAAAAATGTGCCTGTGCTTTATTTTGCTGCAATCAATCAAATGTTACCTTTTTACTGGTCTACTACAGTTAGAAAACATTTAATGACATCTGATTCGTTGCTGTGAATTAACAGCACAGGAAAAATGTTGCACCTCAAATGAGAAATGCTCAATTATTCTTACCACTGGATAATCTTCTGTTTCATCAATTAAATCAAGGATTAGGAATAGCATATAAAATATACACTGGTAATAATAACTCATACTAGTTTAATTATTTATTCACATTTATTATTTTAGTGTTTTTTTCTTTCAGAATAATTCATCATCTTGTAAGTCATAATATTTCTTATAAGGTTTGACCTATATTTATAAAGAATATATTTAGGGAGATTCACCATAGCCCCCACCAAGATCTTGTCAACTCTCCAGAAAGGATTTACCAGAGGCGGTGTGTAAATAGGCTTGACAGTATCTTGCGCATCCAGTGCAACCTAGGGTAAAGTCACGATAACCGATCGTAAAATGTAAAGAGATCTGTATTCAGTAAATAACCCTAATTGTAGTTCTTTTAAAAGTAGCAGGAATTTATAGGATGTCTATTTTTTTTTTCCATTTGGCGAATATTTTTTGCTCTAGGAGGAACAGTAATAATAATAACCATTACTCCATTTCCCCCCCTAAAACCACCCCATTTGCCAATAAACTGGGAGGGGTGTGAATACTAATTCACTTGCTCAAATGAAGTATAATGGGAGGAAATTTAAACTAGCTGGAGAAACATTTTTTGAATTGGTACTCGGGAATTATATCTCTTGTCTTTTACACTTTGCCACAAAAAAACACAATTCCTTCCAGCTATAATTCACTCTGAATAATGTATAATCAAAACAAGAAAATGTTAATAAAAGTACAATTTTGACCCAAAGCTAGAAATATAAATATAGCAAAGAAAACATTTTGGTATACAGTACATATCATGACGTGCCAGACCACTCCTTTATTGCAACTTATAGAGCGAAATAATATAAGCTCATTCTACTTAAGGGCAATCCCAAATTTGTATAAAATAATGTACATCAAGTTCAGACCATGGTGCCGTTTACGTTTTATATGCGCATGGGATCTTCAATATGATTTTAATTTTTACGGTCTAAGTATACATATTCCTTTATTTTCTTCCACAACAAATAAGAACCACCAATCACAGTGTACAAGGTATGTAACGTTAAAACAAGTTTAGTTTATGTGGATAGCCTTAGCTTAATAGTAAAGGTAGTAATTTTTGGTTTACCCCAACTACCCCATAATCCTTTCCCTTCTGAATCTTGCTGGGTTGGTGTTACTGTCTTGTACACCGCCCCACGAGATCTTGAATGGACAGGCTAGTCTTCTGTGGTCAAGGTGTGTGGCATGGCCTGGTGGGCATGTGCTTGCGATGATGTCTGTCGCACGCACCCGATGACTTCATGCTAGCACTATGCGACGTTGTCAACCGCGCGGCCATATACTCGTTGGCGGCAAGCGCAATGATGTGCCAGAAGAAATCGTGCCAGACAATATTTACTGTTTTTTTATGAAGACGTAGAGTAGAGAATTTAGATTCAAGGCACATCACAGTGGATGGTGATATATTTGGATTTGGCAAAGCTTTTGCGACCTGTGCACATGGCATCAGGGCCCTATTTATAAAGACCGGTCGTGTAAATACGGTTATCGTAATAACGACCGTATTTACCGATTCGTTTAAATAACCGGGCGGTTACGCGTAAATACCGGTCGTATTTACCGTAACCACCGTTATACCGACATCGGAAAAATACCGTCGACCGGAAATGACGTACGGTACGGTAAATAACGCCCGTGTACGGTAATAACGGTCGTTATCGGTAAAAAACCCGGGTGTTTATTTTACGATAAGATCGGTTATTTTACGATAAGATTACCGTCTTTTATAAATAGGGCCAAATGTTTATAAAATGGAGGATTCTTGGTCTAGCAAAAAAACATTTAACAGTGATAGAGAATTGGTTTATTGGATCAAATCAGAGAGTGGTTGGGTAAAGGAGCTAATCATGTGAGCTAAAGTATAAGCGGAGGCCTCAGGGTTCTTTAATGGGCCACTTCTTTTCATCTGTTTTTAAAGATCTTAGAACGGGGGCATTGAGAGGCAAGGTCTCTGTTTTGCTGATGACACTACTATGCAGAGCCTTGGAACTTCAAATGATTGCAAGTGCTGTTCACAGCAGACTCGAGAATAGGTATCAAATGGGCAGCAGATGAACGTTCAATGGTTGATAAATGTAAGGTGATGCTAAGATTATAATCCCTGTGCCACCTAACATAAAGAACTTGTGTTAAGTGAACTCTCTAATGATGAAATCATTTGGGATTTTGGATAACAACAGACTGTAGCAAACAATGCCAGTAGACACTGCAGAGCTAAGCAAATATTGGCTTGTATATAAAGGGGGATAGATTCAAGAGGAAAAATATGCTCCGCTCTTAACAAGTAAGGTCTCATTTGGAATATGGTTAAGATGTTTATTTGGAATAATTTGGGAAACCCATCTACCAAAAGGGACATCTTGGGAAATGGAAAAAACAGTTCTAGAGCATGGCATCTAGATAATAAGGGAAATGAGAGGGGCTTGATATGCAGGCAGGATTAGACAGTTGTCGCAAATTTACATTGGAAGAAGCGACATTGCGGGGGATATGACACTTTATTTATATATAGAATGGGCCCATACAATAACCTCTCTGGTGCATTGGTCACTAATGCAGGTCCTATCTAGAGGACATTTGGACATTTTAAACTAGAGGACATGTCCACTGTTGTGCTTATCCTTCATCCCACAAACAAGGTAGGTAAGGTTTTTCCTGAGCATGGAGCCTCTCGCAGATAAGAAAGATATTGTTACAACCCGGAAGAATTCAGCACGGCATTGTGGATCTCACGCGAGATTAGGCATTTGCTGTTCCTTCTGGCCTCTACACCATGCTGGCTAGATATTAAAATTGTAGCAGTACAATAGTAAAGTCCTTGCCTTTGAGAAAAGAAAAAGTCACAGGAACATGCAGAGAATGAAACGCATACAGCACTCTTTAACTGCCACCATTCCATCCTTGCAGCTTACTGTGTTATGGAGGTGAGCCATCATGTGTAAAGGCTTGCTCTGCCTCTGGGTACTAGATCGGCTAAGATATGTGCCATCTGTCCCAATCTTGGAGATATAGTCTTTGATCGCACTAGCTTTGAGTGTTGTATACGGTATTTTATTAAACATGTATGATTTATGGCTTGATACCCGTTTATTATACCATGTGTGTGTTTTACTTAAGAAATCTAGAGGGATTAGAGATGTGTTTCTAAGTAAATGCTGTACTCGTACTTACCATATCCCATACAGTTGACTAAATAAAGGCTATTTTATCAATTATATTGTGGGTGTGCCTTGGATCCTCCCACTTCGTTTGCCGTTCTTCTGGAAATCCTTTAAGATTGGAAGAAAAGAAGTTTCATCTTCAGGTAGGAAAGGTTTCTTACAGGGAGGAATGGTGAATGTGAACGTGAAAAACTGCCTACCATCAGTAAGGGAAAGTCATGGAGAGTTCACGTGGCCTCAGATCAGTTACTAAAAACTAAAAATGATTGAAATCATTGATATTACTACCCTTTCAAGCCCTGTTTTTTTAATTTGTGCCTCACCTCTGGATCACCTGTAGGGTTATGAGTAAACACTAGGATGACAACGTTTGGTCTTTATTCAACCACAGATACTCTGTTTACGCGTTATGTAGAATAATTTTACAGGGTATACATAACAGTATAAGTAGGTCAGCATGGTATTTTGCATAATAGATCCTGCCAAACCAATATACCAAACAGGTAGGATCTGCACACCTTATCAGTGTAATAGACTGGGTGCGTGTGGATGGAGATTGCGGCTGAGAGCACTAAATCATATATAGATATAGAACTGGCTCACCGCAACCAGATTTTAACCAAAAATTCGTTAGTGAGAGCAATAAAGACATAATGTGGTAATATCTGGTATGCAGTGGAATTCACTTTTTACATACCTGGCAACCGAGTGATTTTTTTGGGGGGGTGGAAGCCAATTGGGTCGTGATCATTTGGATGTTGCAAAAGGATATGGGACTCGGAAAGTTACTTACTAATTGTCTTATTTAAGTTATTGTACTTGGCCTAAACAAGTGGAAAATTACAAAAGTTTTAATACTTTATTGTAACAATGATGTCAGTGATATCTTAGGGACTGTAACGGGTTTGGTTAGATTCAGCATGAGATTAAAAAGTCTCGGTTTGCTGATATAACAAAATTATGCAGGAATATTGCTTGGTGCAAATGTCTAACATACAAAGTGATGAAATAGATTTGAGAATTGGGCTGTAAAGATGAAAATGCGGTAAAATATGGAAAAGTGGTACGGTAGTTCACTGAGCCAATTATTTAGTAACCAGATCAGGTCAGTATCAAATAACAACTGATATGAGGAATAGAGAAATGTATTATTGAAGTTGGTTGTTATTCACTGGATAAGGGGGCTTTTGGAAGAGGCATATGATAAACACGTACGCAAATCTGTTGAGTGCAAGACAGTTAAGTAGAAGGAGAATGTTTTTCATCTAAATAGTTGCACACAAAAGACTAGGAGACACTCAGGAAAGGTAACTTTTAGCTCAATTCAAGTGGAATGTTCTGCCTAAAAATGCTTGTGTGGTACTCTTAACACATTTCAAAGGAGACTTAGATGACTTCTTGGGTACCAGGGTAAAGGGAGTAAACTTACTCTAAAAATTGAAACTACTAGAATGGAAATACCTCGGGGTAGGGAGGTCGGATTGGATAGCGCTAAAGCCAGGAGGGAAGAATGGCAAAATCATTTTCTTTGGGCTGGTGCTCCTCAAAGAAAATATCTGGGAGGGGTAGGAAGTACTATTCCGATAACAGTGTACCTTATGCACAACGATAGTTCCCTTTTAAGGTGCTATACATTTTGAACTACCTTCGCAATTCCTGCCCCATCTTCCAACTTTTGCACAATGTCCAAAAAACTGCTGCCCTTTCACAAGTTTCAGATGCAGAGCGCTAAGGTAGCGGGAAAGTATTAATTGTAGCAATTTTGGGAGGGGGTTTGTTTTATCTACTTTCCGTTTAAAAAAAATGGGTTTACCAAAACTGCTATTAAGAAACGCATGGAAAAACATAAACGATAATCATATATCTGTACGGGAGCTGTTAAAAAAACAAAGTTGACTCCTTGAAGCCATGCAGCTAATTTAACAACGCACACATTGTCCCTCCCAAGCAATTTATGAAAGATAGTCCTATAAATACTCAAAAAAAACACAAACAGATCTCAAGCATATGGCACAGTTTTATATGTTCAAAGAAACAATGTTATTTTCTAACATAATATGTTAATGTTAATTATTTTTCACTGACATCATAGGGGACTGTTACAACAAAAAAACAAATCTAAGAAATTAAAAACAATAGTTAAAACGGTAAGTATTTCAGTAATTAACAAAATCCATTTACTGTAAATGCCATTTAATGCACATTGTAAATACTATCAAAGTGTTATATCATATTCTTGCATTGTATTCTGGAAGTCTGGGACCATTTACTAGTTTTGCCTTGTGGTTGTGTTTTAAAATGTGCTTCTTGCTTTCTTTCCATCAATTCCTTAAAAGAAATTTGCATGCAATATATTTGGTTTGATCAATTAGTGACACAATTGGATAGACAGCAGGCGTGAGAGTGAGCAAAGGACTGGAAAAGAACACAATATTCCGATATATTTATGTCATTTTCATTGTTTAGCTTACAGTTTCTAAATACAACAGTAGCCCTAATATCGTTATTTTTGTTAACCCCCCCCCCTAAACAAAAGGTAAAAATATACCTTAAAAAAAGCCAGTGGTGTGGGCGGGCCCATAACATCAACAAATGCAGTATGTTTTTATTGGTTTTATCCTATTCTCCCTGGTTACCTTTTTGTTTTCGGTATTTAGTAAAACCTCAGAGATGGGGGAGTTTGTTGCTCGAGATGCCAGCAAAGGCAATTTCCTTCAAGGGAATTTTTTTTTCTGAAAAGGAAACCCAGAAGAAAAAGAACTTGAATTTATTTACTTTTAAAAAAACATTCTATGCCCTGTTGGCCCATTCTCACTTCCGTGCATGGAAAAAAAAGGAGAAAAGTAGCAAATACTTGACATGAGGAAATTGAAGGTTGGTAAGTAGGTTTAGCAGCACTTTAGAGTAGAACCGAAAGGTCGGGGTTTGGGGGTCTACTACGTAGTTTAAAGTTTTTTGGGGGGTGGAATATCCTTTAATATGGGATTTTTGATGTTTACATCATGATGGAATTCGGGATACAAGGTACATCACACGGGATTATTAATATAGGACAGCAAATCTGGGATCAGCAATGACAGTTAAAGCTGTGGGTACCACACCTTCCGATAAGGGCCAACCCATCGGTCCGGACCCTTCTTCAGGAAAAGGCACAGGGAAAGTAAGAAAAAGGAAGCCATGGGACACGAGGGTGGTAGTAGGTTTAGCCAACACCCATTGGCTCTGTCCTTGCTTGGTCTTGGCAAGCCTTTGCACCAACTTGCACTTGGGTAAGTTCAAGAGATCATGCTCTGACTGGAAATCACCTATTGCACTCTCCAGTGCAGAGCAGCAGTTCCGCTGTTTAGTGCTTTTTTTATGGGCCAAAAGGAGTGACAAGTGAATGGAGGAGTTGGGGATCACAGCCACAACAGCAGTTTTCTCTAGCAGCAGCATGTGGACTCTCTAAAACAAAACTTCCCGCCCAGCACCCTTCTCAGGCCTCTCTGGGAAGCCGACTGCCGAACTTCTGCTTCTTCTGTCCCAGTAAAGAGCTTTACCCGTGCACAAAAACCCAGATGATTTCAAATCTGCCAGGAGGCTATGCCATGAGCAATTTATTTCAAATTGCTTCATGGTAGGAGCGGCGCTTGTCTCTGTCAGAACTGGGATTTGTGTATTGAAAAGGGTAAAGAAATGCTTTGATTGGGATGGTACATGTTTATTAACATAATAAATAGGAGACGCAGCTTAATTCCAGTCGGGCTTAATTTGGACTTCATAAATCCCCAAATTATTTGTTTTTTAACATTTTGGGTGTCATTTCACTATGCCATGTCTGCTTTATATATCATTCAGTGTAGAGGTAGGAATCATAAAGATCACAGAGAAGAGCAAAATTAATGAGAAATTATAAAACCCGGAAAGGTTGTTGACAAGCTAAAACATGTCATGCAATTACCAAGCAGACGTTAGAATAATAACACCCCCTAATAGGAATGTACAAACAGGCCATCGAATTCAGTACTGCATTACCTCTAGTGTGTTTCATAGAATATCAGAAAATAGGTCTCTAAATGCAAATCATGGGGTTTTGCCCAACTTAACCTTAATGAAATGCAGTAACTTCTCATATTGATTGACGACTGTGGGTAGACATCCCAATCAGGAAACTGATAGACTGAAAAATTTAATTGGGGTTTTCTGCACTATATTTCCCTTGTGACTTATAGCAGAATGAAGGTATAAACGATTAATTTTATAGTCAGATCAAAGCACAATACTGCAATATTATAATGTAAGTTCTAATTAATGCCTAGGAAAGTTCATGATTGGCACGACAGGAAACAATCCGGCTGTGAAATGTGCTTTTCCTGTTAAAAAAGAAGTGGATATAGCGTAAATTGATCAACCTGTCTTCCCCTGAGCGCGCTGATATTTGATGCACAGTGACTATGTTCCATATTAGTCAATCTAAATGTGTACATGGCTTGTTTGAAGTTATACCCCACAACATGTCACAGCTGTATTATTTCTTTCTTTTGGTAATGTATTAAACCTAATGCTAGTAAAGGGTGTATACCCTAAGTTTTTTTACCATTGGCACTTAGCACAGGTATTAGGATATTATAGGGGCAGGAATGTGCATTGACAGTTTTTTTTGTGTATTTAACGTTTTTTGGTTAGATCAGAGACTTTCAACTATTATGTTACAGTAATTGTGCCAGTGTGCCCCAAGCTTATGTATGTAATGTAAAAGGAGAGTATCAAAAGCCTGAATTCTCTCCCTACTTATTTAATCTATTAGTGCATATGTATGTAATGTGGCAGACAGAAAGATAGAATAGAATCGTTGTGGTCGTAGACCTCAATATTTGAGGTCTTACGCTTTTCTTCCCTCATTGGTAAAAAGCCAGTATGAGGGGAAGCGATTAAAATGCTGAACACTAATCCACTTGCAGGTCAGGGAGAAACCTCCTAAAGTAAATGCAACCAAGGCAGGGGGGTTTAGCCCCGAGATAAATGCCAAAGAAAACAGGTTAGGACCTTCCATAAGGGGGTCTACATTGATGTGCTATTGCAAGGCTTTCACCTTATGCATAACATGTTTGTAATTAGTATCAAATCATAAAGCAGAGAAAAGAACGGACTCAACCAAAGTATGAGTCTAACAAAAAATAATCCCTTTATTGTGCCGCATTGGGGATAATATTAAGTGCTAATAAAAACATTAAAAGCATATATACAAACAATATGTAGCTTCCAAGTACTACAAAAGTCCCCGTATGTTCTTGCCAAGACCCCAAATATATATTATCTTCTCTGTGAGAAAGCTGTAGCGAAACGCCGTTTGTTCAACGTCCCCACTGCCGTGTCATGGGTTGATTCCGATGCATGCCACTATTAATATTTGGCCTTTCTCTGCCTCCACTGATGTTGGGATGTCCCATGGTGACTTCGGCCTGTTGATGAGACTACATGAGATGAGTATATGGGGTTTAGCTTCAAATAGAATTATTATAATATATTGTCTGGCAAGGAGATATGGTGACTTTTGTTAGTTATGGAATCTACATATGGGTTGTATATATGTTTTAATGTTTTGATTAGCACTGATATTACCCCAATGTGCACCATAACGGGTTATTTTATAGCTCATCCGTGCGTTGGTGCCCGGTTTTTTTCTTCATTGATGATGTGATACGATTTTTGCTTCTACCACGCGCACCTCCTCTATTTGGACATTTTATTTACTGTGGCACTGCTTAAAATTTGCTGTCTAACCTTGTAACTTAAACCCCTGGTTTTTACTATTTGCGTCGCACAGATATTATGTATATACCGGGGCCCAGGCAATGTGCATGATTCTCTTTTCTTTGTTGCTAAATAGGAGTAGGCAGGTTTTGGAAAAATGTACATAATTGTGTAAAATCTATTTTTTTGCATCCTTTCATGAGCTTATTAAATTCAATATGGCTTAAGGAAGTTCATTATGGCCCTTGGTAAATAATTCTTGCATGATAAATATCTGGGAATTGTCTCTATATACGACTAGTATAAATATGAGAACTGGATCATTTCCTCAGAAGATATTGGTACATCAAAACCTGGCCAGCAGACTGCAGTTTGTTGTATTATTATATTTTTAATGATTAAACCTCAACAAATACGCTATAAGTTTTTTTTCATGATTAACTAATATGAAGAGACTTCCTTTAACGATTCCTATTGCCATTGAAGATAGACATTAACTGGTCATGTAGCATGATTATAACCAAAGAAGCCTGGAGTGCATCTGGTCTAATCATCAAAAATCCGGCCCCTAGAGAATAGAAACCATTGATGGTCCTCATTCTCATGTAAACAAGGGTCAGAGTCAGGTAAATGATTAAAGTCAATGATCTATTTTAATTCAACCCTCTTGAAGGGATTTGGCGCCTCCTGTCACTGGGGTGTTTTAACTTATTTCTATGTAACGACTTTCAGACGGTATGAATATAGGTAGGCATAGCCTGAAATAATTCCTCTGTACGTATTCTTAACTGTCCAATTCCAAAAATATAACCATGTGTTTAATTCCAAATATATGGACTTCCTATAGGTCAAACAGAATACAAATTGTGTTTTGAACTTGAACATTTCCGTTAGGGTTGGATCGTCCCGATACAAATGCTTTACTAATTAAAGTACATATGTGGCATTTTTCAGTGCCACTGCAATGGCACCACAGTGCAAGTTTACCAAGATATATTTCTAACACCCAGTTCAGTTCATTTCAATACCTCGAAGTCTCAAGGTTAGAAGGAAAGGGTGGCAGCACCTGTTGTCCTTTAATACTTATGAGATATTGGCACCTTCCTTTTTTGTTCATTAAATTTGATTGTTGGTTCCAGGTCACTGGGACATGTCATGCCATTCGCAAGTCCTGTTGGGAACCGGCCAAACGTGCGGGGGCCCTCCTTACCCCACTCAGCGAAGTCTCTATATATGTGGGCCTTTGAAGCTGGCCATGTCTAGTTACCCCTATACAAACTACTCACCATACACTCCAACCATCAGCACTACTTTCCCACTCCGGCGAGATTTTATCCGTAAACTTGATCCATGACGGTTCCCTGTTTCATGAAGATCTTCCATGGATGCCGGTGCAGATACCGCCCGACAGCTATGGATCCATGATTATTCAAATTCCTGAAGTCCTCAGCGGTGTGCGGTAGTGTTTGGAGTAATGCAGTTGGTGTGGCTGAACTCTTAGTTTTTTGCTGACCCCCTGGGGTCTTCTTTGTACCTTTAGGGGCGCTGTTTAAACAACAGCGGAGCATGGAGGGGTGGGGAGATGATCCCCAGACCCTGAATTATGCCACTGTCCATAACATACAAGTTGCAGTTGTGGAAAACAGCTCCTCACCGAATGGTCCTGCCTGCACCTCTACCGTAACTGCTCTGGTCCTGGTCTCCGGTCTGCTCGCTCCTCACCGAATGGTCCAATCTCCAACTGGTAGGCTTCTTTTTTGTCCGTACAAAACTTAATCTGTGTGTGACCCGAGTATAAAACCAGGTCAGGTTTAAAAGGTATTTTTTAAACCTAAAAACCTCGGTTTATACTCGAGTATATATGGTATGATTTTCTTTATGAATTTGATTTGTTTTTGGTTAGGTGCATATAAATTGGCTAATATTAAATTCTGGTTGTTTATGGAGCAGTGCAGAATTATATATCTGCCCTGAGTATCAATCTTGGCTTCATAGAGTTTAAAGGCTAATGAATTGTTTATTGCAATGGTGACTCCTCTTTTTTTCTTTTCTGATGAAGAGTGAAAGATATTCTTGTATGATTTATGTTTGAGGAGGTGGTTTTATGTTTTCTTAAGGTGAGTTTCTTGTATTCATGCTATGTCTATTTTGTTATTTGTGAGTTCTTTCCAGAGGAGGAATCTTTTTTGGGGTGAATTAAGACCCCTGACATTGTAGGATTGTATTTTAATCACCATTGGAGTATGGTATTTTTTTGTTGTAGGGTTGTTTAAGTAACTTAGTTAAGATCAAATATGATGCAAGTGTTTTTGTATAAATCTCTGTTTTTGTAGGTATAATTGGAATCAAGAAAGATTTTACAGTATTCCTACACAGGTAGTGTAGGAGTAAGGCGACTGAGACGGAAAATACACATCACATATGGTAAACACAAAACTTAAAATAATCGACAAACACATAAGTAGTAAGGTTATAAGATAACAACTAAGGGTTAATAGAAGTTTCCTAGTCATCAAGACATATCTAGATTTTTAGAGGGCTAGTTGCCACCTGGAATTGTTGTTGTTTTTACAACAGGTCCTTTTTTCAGATGTATCTAATCTAGATTGACTTAAACTTAGTCTGGCGTAACTCAGCACATCATGACATAACTATGTGGGTATTTTATGTTTTAGGTTGGGCACTCATCTTTATTGTTGCAGTGCTGAACTTATCTCTGAGAAGCAAATTAACACATAGATATACATCTATACACATGAGGAAAATGTTTTAGGACTTTAACTGATCCACCAAATCTTATTTGATTGATTGAGGTGATTCTAGGTTAAACAATAGTTTTGTACCTTGTATTTATAGCCACGATTACAATCATATCTCTATACAGCAGATTTTGTTTGGAATCTTTTCTATAGTAGATATTGGGAAGGATCACATGCAATTATTTACTTTGTGAAACCAATAGTTTTAATTGTTCTGTGTTTCCTTATAAGATCCCAACTGTGTCATGGATTTATATGATTTGATTCAGTGTGTCCAGTATATATCGGGGTATTTTATTTTATTTTACTATTTTAATAGGTCTCTAAATGAATCTATAGTGAATCGTTACTTAACAGTAAATGCAACTTTAACATATCAGTGTATTGACATCTATATTTTTTAAACAGATAACCATAAACATAAACAGTAAAAACGTTCAAACCATTATCTTGCATGGATTCCTGAGTAGTATTCTTTTCATTTTTAGAAAGTCATTGGGATAGTATAAAAGGAATATATGGAATTCCTTATGTTTTGGCTGTGTATTCCCCAAATTGTAAGTTAATATAGGTTTTAACTTATCTGTAGGTTGGATCAGACAATTTTTAGCTGTGGTTCCATTCTTGTTGGATTTTTCCGCTTTTGTGAGGATCTTTCAGTTGATTTTTGATGGATTTGGGGATATTTAATTTCCATTCTCGGTAAGTACATGTCTATTTTTTGTTCTGTATCAGAATTTGTGACTGTGTTATCGATTAATAATGTTTATTTCTGTTTTCTTACTTTTTCTCCTCCGTGCAGGTTCCGGTCCTCGTGGACCGCCGCCATCCATGGGCGCCGCCATCTTGGATCGCGCCTCGCGGGTCTGTGCTGCCTGGGAAGAATTGGGTGAGTTTTTTTGTTGTTTGTTTGGAAGTGGCGTTTTTGTTTTTGCCCATCTTTAGCCAAGTTTGCTTTTCTTTTTAAGGTGTTTAGGTCCCGTTTAGGTTGGTGTAAGTAGCTGGAATCCTGGTAGCAGAGAGGGAGCTCTCAATCCATGCGTCCTCTCTCCAGGTTAGCTGGCCATGCCCCCTCATGTCTGATGTTGTTTTGATAAAATAAAAATAAGTAATTTACATTTATTTTGTAAATTAAAATAAAAACAGTTTATTGAGATTTTCTAATTTCTAAATAAAAGAAGCCAAAACACCGAAAAATTCTAGTAAAATTGTTCAATTAAGCTTGTGAAGGTTCTCATTCATCCAGGTCATGGTATATCTGTTGTATTCAATTAGACCAACTGGACTTGAAGTTTAGTTCTTGAAGACGTTTCGCTAGTCATCCGACTGGCTTTCTCAATTCAGAATGACTTGTACAAGAATCTGTGGCAATTATATACTCTGGAAAGTACCAATTAGCATATCACAGCCAAGTGTTAAGGGCATGATTGGATAGTGGCTAAGAGGTGTTATAGGAACGCCCAGAGTAAGGTGTCAATACAGCATTGTACATGGCAAATTGACAAAGGACCGTGACTGGTTCAAGAGAGGTGTTAAGGGGGCCATTTATGTGAAAATAAATAAAAAACAAGCCTAAATAGAGGTGTGGGGGGGTTTCGACACCAACTGTCTGCCATGTACAATGCTGTTTTGACACCTTACCCTGGGCATTCCTATAACACCTCTTAGCCACTATGCAATCACGCCCTTAACACCTGGCTGTGATATGCTAATTGGGATTTTCCAGGGTACATAATTGCCACAGATTCTTGTACAAGTCATTCTGAATTGAGAAAGACAGTCAGATGACTAGCGAAACGTCTTCAGGAACTAAACTTCAAGTCCAGTTGATCTAATTGAATACAACAGATATATTGTTCAATTAATTTATCATAAGTTTTCATACATTTTTAATTATATATAATATAATTGGATATTAGCAGAGTAATGTGGATTTTATTAAATATTTTTTAAATTTGAATGGCTAGAACTCATAATTATATTTACAATTTAAAAAAATTCACCATTTAAAGAGAAATATTGCTTTTAAAATCTTATGTCACTTTCTAGTTCTTTCATGCATTAGCAGTGATGTGGTTTTCACAACTTTCTTTTTTAATTACAAAAATAACTCCGGGAAGTAAATGTTCAAACATCTAGAACATACTGATACTTCTTCTAATCTGCTTACTTCTAATCTGCTATATAGTAGTAAAGGTTTTCCTTATATCATTTCTATTCTTAGCAACTAGCCTAACACAATTTATGTTTAATCCTGAAAGAATATTTTAATAATCGGAAACTAAAGAGAGGTAATGTCTCCCAATTATTGGTTTAAAAAACGTTTTTTTTAGCTATCTGTGCCGATAAACTGTGTTGGTGTCCCCAACAACCTTTCTACCATTTTCATATACAGTTTTCTAGAGTGTCCATCCTTGTATGTGTATGAAAGTGCATAGCATTAGACTATAGACATTAATTATGTGCACATTGTAATGTTTATGGTTCAAGAAGAATCCAAGAATCCAAAAATTTGGAGATATATGACATTCTATTTTTGCATCCAACTCACATAAACCACACAAATAACATGACATTAATAAAATAGCTAAAGTAGAAAAAATGAGAGAGTCCTCCAAATGTTTTTGTTGCATGTTGTGTGCAGAGGGGTTGAAAGAAGTTATGTAACACGTTTTTTCACATATATTTGGAGGACTCTATTTGATAACTTTGGATAATTATTTGGACTTCCTGGCAGTGGAGTCAGAGAACCAAGGACCTCCACATAACACTGAGTGGTTACTTGAATTCACTCTTTTCATATTAATAATAAAGCTGCATTGGAAACATAGAAATCTCACTTTTATATAGCTTATTTTTACCTTGGCTAAGCTATCCAAACTGAAGGCTTGACATTCTGTGATATCAGTCTAATGGTTCTTCACAGGTGTTCTTTTTGCAGCTTATTGAAATGCATTTTTCTAGAAAATGCAATATATTACACTATTTCTAAAATAGTTTTACATATGAATTCCTAAGTAATGGTCAGGACATTTTGCATGAAAATGCATGGATTTTATAGAACATAAACTTTTTCTATAAAAAGCTCTCCCATTGATATAAGTTTATGGAAAGTTAGTGTGCCATAACTATCTTTGTAATAAATAGTGTTATAAAACACAAAGTAACCTTGCAATTTATTTTGCAATGTATTCCAATATGTGCTCTATAGTGTTTACCTTCATTTGCGGAATTGTAAAGGCTAAGTTAATGTTATATAGATGTCATAACATTTCAATTTCAACATTTAAATACATATGTGTGCTAATGGAATTTGAGTTAGCTTAATGTTTTATGTCTACCTTCCAAAAAATCTGGTAAAATGTAATTTTATAAAAATAATAATAATAATTCTTTTAAAAACTACATTGTGTTTATTTATTATGCTGCTAATGGTATTTGAGTAATGAGACAAGATATGCATATTAGTTACCACATGCCACCAAAGAAATTTGACGCCGACATGCTGTAGTTTTTATATTTTCTTAAGCACATTCATTTTTATTTTCCATTTCTTGGAATTTTCGCCTTTTCACTTATATATACAGTACAAACTGACCACATACTTTTCAGAATGCTTCCAATTTGATGTTTAAATGTATTGCCTATGGTTTATTAAAGGAGAACTAGACTTACATTTTTTGTAATCCTAATGAGATTAAGATTTGTTTCTAGTAAATTGCATTCAGTACATGTAAGTAATCAAAGCCACAACTAAGAAGGCTTCCATGATGTTGCCAGTACAACTCACAGCCAATATAAGCTTTAAAGAGTGATGCAACCAGACCCCAGTATTCACTGTTAGAGATGGCTAAACTTAGTGAAGTTTGGTTCATTTCTGAACTACTGAACTCCAGAAAAAGTTTGTTAGTTCGGTAGTTCGGAAAAGAACTAATTATAGTCTATCGGAGACTTATAGTTCAGAAAGTTCAGGTGAATAACAGTTAAAATAAAAATTGTAACCTACTGTAAATGGCTGTAGCACCTGGCAAATGTTCTGGGGAACATGCACCTGCCACTAAAACTTGTTTAAACACTTCCCTCCCCACGATTGGGCAATTGTCAGGTTTTCCACATGCTACATTCGGCAGCAAATCTGCAACTACATTTGAGGATTATCGAAAACGAACGTTACATTTGAGGGTTATCTAAATTGGCAGCTGCATTTGAGGGTTACCAAAAACGAACACTAAATTTTAGGGTTGCTGAAAATGAGCATTCAAGGGTTTCTGAATGATACATTTGAGGGTTACCAAAAATCGGCAGCTACATTCGAGGGTTACCAAAAACTAACGCAAAATTCGGGGGTTATCGAAAACAAACTCTAAATTTTAGGGTTACCAAATCATACATTTGAGGGTTACCGAAAATTGAACACTGTATTCTAGGATTAGCGAACGGCTCATAAATTTGATAATTCGAAAATACAGCGACAAGTTCGGAAAACTAATTATTTCGAGCCCGAACTAGTTTGAACAATTCAAGTTCGGCCGGAACTGGGTTTTTGGGTTCAAGCCATTTATATTCACTATCTCTATCCACAGAGTTTCCAGCTTCTGTTGGTAGTGAAAGTTAAGGTTTCTAAATGTACCTGTATTTGTTTTTATATCTCTCGTGGCATAACATATAAATGCCATGTTTTTAGAAACACAAAGCCCAAGAAGTCGAAGGGGTTCAAATTCCCTAGCTTATTTGTGAAACAATACAAAATAGTCTACTGCCTGAGTTTACTGCTTTTTTTTTGTTTGTTTATTTGTTTCCATTATGTTTATAGAAAAATATAAAGTTTCTATATATGTACAATCTTTATATATAGCAGCTCGTCACTTAAGCAGTGAGTGGTGGCTCACTGCTTAAGTGCTGGTTTTCGAAACACACAGTCCATTGGGTCACCGGCTCAAATTCCCAGGCTTTTTATTTTATTTTTTTACATTATGTTTCTAGCAAAAGATAAGATTGCAAGTTTGATTTCCCAGATTTACTTTTATTTCATACTAAAATGTTAATATTATCTTACTTACATCCAAGGTTGCTAAGAAATACACTGCAAAGATAACTTTTGTTTTTTGTGTGAAAAGCAAAAGAATTTATCATTCTTAGGAGCTTTTATAATTTGTTTACACAAAAACTGCACTGAAATCTGTGGGCCGTATTAATAAAAGCGCAGTATTGCTTTTAGCGATACCGCGCCTTTAACGATAGGTAAAAAACGATTGTTAATTTACAATCAGCTTAACTATCGTTTTCGTAAATTTACAATCACTAATTTTGGATTGTTATCATAAATTTATGATCGTAAATTTACCGATCGTAAATCTACGATGACGAAATCATAGATTTACGATCCCCCATAAAATACCATTGTGGTAGTTTACTACCGCATGGTATTCTACGACCAAACGTTCGTAATTACCGAATGTTCTGTCATAAATATGTGATCATGATCATAAATTTATGACCACGATCGTAAATGAACTAACTTGCGGTATCGCTAAAAAGCTATACCGCGGCTTTAAAAATACGGCCCTGTGTTCTGTGTCAGAGGGAAGGATGATCTCTAAACTGTAACATTATTTTCTGTCAGCTTCCAGGAAGCAAGACTGAAGCTTCCTGTGAAGTGTACTGTTTGTTCCCAGCTAAGGAGGATTATGGGAGCTGACCCTGAGTACCCACAAGTTAATTTCATAAATCATCCAGCAACCACAACATAGGGGAAAGGTGAGATGCAGCTTTTAGTATGTTTGTAAATGTGCTTTTTTATTGTGGTAATGTTGTCTGGAGACTTTAGTTACCCTTTAAAGGGAAGATTTCCATTATAATTAGCTGCAAAATTTAAAGGGGTTCTAAACCTGAAATATATAAAACACTGTAAAATCTATGGGGGAAAATGTTATATTAGGCACTGTTCCCTAAGTGACAACCCCATGCTACCTGATGTTCTATTACTCCTTTAGTGGAGCCTGCATTAAGAGGGGCAAATGTTTGCCTGTGTTATTAATCTGCAGCAACAAATCAGATTTTATCTTACTTCAGTACCCCAGTAAAATCCTCTGATTTGTTGTTAATAGAACCAGCAACATTTTACACCTACCTTGCAGCCTACAAGTATATAAAAAAACAAATTCATAGGAAGGTAAAAGAGACTGACTAGGCTTAGTGACACCTCTTAGCTACAATGCAACTCCTTGCTGTTATATGCTGATTAAGACCATTTCCATGGTATTTTTTTCCAAATAGGCTCTTGTACATGTCATTCTGAATTGAGAAAACCAGTCAGATGACATCTTCAAGGACTAAACTAAATACCATTGTTATACCATGACCTGGATAAATGAGAACTGTCACAAAAATAGTCAAAGTATATTGTGAGTATATTAATATCAAAAAGAAAAAAAAATACTAATACTATACTCTAGTCTAGTCTGGTTCCAAGTCAAACTCTGTGCGGACTGATAGCTGAAGTTCTGAAAGAACTCTTGGAACTTTCTAATTTTTGGATTTTTCAAATCATAAAACATTTTTTATCGAATTTTCAAGAATTAGCGAATTCCGGAATTTCTTTTTTTGAAATTATAGAATATACATGGTAATTTTGAGAAATACCAAATATGTGAACCCGCAGTTCCGAATATGTGTCCCCTCGATTCTTTCTTTATGTCTCTGCAATCCTGCAGTGCCAGATAAAATTGTAATATTAGATGTCACAAAACTAGTTAGATGTTAATCAATCAACTTAAATCCAGTAAAATGGATACAAAATATTGTTTTTCAGATGTGCTTTGCTCCTGATTATTATAGGTCATATTTAACAGGTCAGTGTGCTTGTAGGGATTCAGTATAATTAAACGTCAGCAGGAACTGTCTGTTATAGGTCTTTGATCTGAGATTAATAAACAGGCTTAACACTCTAGATCCTGCCATTTCAAATTGTTAAAGGCTTTGATTCTAGAAATATTGCCCTGAACTTTCAGTCACAAACATTATTTCCATTTATTCAGTATAGTTCAGCATTTATTAATATAGTTCAAACTATATTAACATTATTAAAACATAGGTAAATAAAAATATGAAATTGTGCAAGATATCCAAGGGCAAGTACATAAAATGTGGGCTAGCACTGTTTAACATTATTTGAAATTCTTACATACAATATTAAATATATAAAAAACCATGAAAATCTACCCCTTGTGCCCTACACTGGTTATTTATTTATTTATGCTATGTTAATAGTTCTTGGTGCTATCAATGAATTTTTAAAAATGTTAATATTACACTCGAATTTGTAAAGGTGTTTGTAAACGACAGGCTTTCTCAATTCATAATGACTTGTACAAGAATCAGTTGGCAATTATGTATCCTGGAAAGTCCCACATAGCATATCACATCCAGGTGTTAAGGACCTTCTGAATGCAAGCGTGATTGCATTGTGGCATTGTACATGGCAGACAGTTGGTGTCAACCCCCCCACCTCTATTCAGGCTTGGTTTCTTTATTTTAACATAAATGGCACCTCTCTTGAACTAGTCACGTTCCTTTGCCAATATGTTAACATTACAATCTTCAAAGGTATGTCCTTTTTCCTTAAAATGCAGGTATACGGTCCTGACCCGAGGAATTTGTGAATTTGTGACCGAAGTTGCATGTTTATTGGAGTCTTGATTGCCCAACCAATCTCACAGTTTAAAACTCTTATTATAAAGTACAATTAAAATTATATAATTAAGTACAAGTAAAATGATATATCTCAGTACATTCTGGTGGATCAAGAAGTCAAATATCTTTGCTAAGGTGTAAGTGTAAAGTCAATGTAATGTAAGAGGAGAGCATGTAATACAGTTCCCCTGTTACCAGTTCCCCTGTTACCTATAAAGATTAGATCACAAAATGTAAATGTATGCTTGTGCTACATTTTAGTTCAGTGAGCTCTTTCCTTCATGTCATTAACTGTCTGAATAACCAGTGATAGGTACAAGAGTTGCTTTTCAATAATGTACTTCCTTTGTGCAGTTGCAAATATATATGTTTATTTAATAAGAGGTGCACAATTGTGCCTGTGTTCTTAATTTGTGCTCCTCCTATAAAATAAGGCCTATAGTATTTGAGATTTTGTTTTTAGATATTATTTTTACATTATTAATTTTTTTTTACTTTTAGGTTATGCTTCATAAAATAGTGCATGAAAAATTTTAAAGCTCCATCTCTGCCTCTATATTTTAGTAACAAACCACAAGATTGAGTATTTATAAAGGAGCAGTATAGCTAAATTGCACATTAACCAATATTATCTCAAATTGGTGTAAAAGAAATTTAGTTTAATTGCCCATTCTACTCTTGCGTGATTAAGCAAACCTTCAAACACTTATATTAACCTGATTGGCTATTTTTCCCCCACACCAAGATTTTAGTCTGGTTATAATAAAGCCAAAATGGATTTAACACATATAATAAAAATATGATTGAAAATACAGATAACATTTTGTTTTACAATTCCTCCTAAATGAACCAATATAATAAGCTGATCACTGTGAAGTGTGGCATTTTGTATAATCAATTTATCATAAATTCATAATCAATGACTATTAATAAAGGTAAAAGGGATTTTACTTTATCAAGTTTTTATGTCTGTTATGTATTTCTGTGTTCTAAAAAAAAAAAGGCTATTTAAGCCCTTGCAATAGAAAAAGTCATTCCTGGAGATCTCATGGCAGACATGAAGGGTAAGGAGCAAGAGCTTAACAAGGTTTTCATTTGTTTTACATTTTTGTGGCTTTAGCACAGTCAGTTTAGAATGAACCATGTCTACAGAATAAGAAATATCAGATGCTATAAAAAATGTGGTGCCAGCATTGGCCAAGAAACATCCCAGAGGAAGATAATATGTTCTCTTGAACACACCCATTTACTCAATTCAGCAATAATTTAGAACTTTTCTTTACATGATTAAGTATCTGCATTTTGACAGTTCTTGTACAGGAAAAAAAAATCTTTGTTAAGGTCACATACCATCTTATTTTAAGTCTTCTTTCTTTAAAATATATTGTGTACTGATTAAACTGATAAAACAAAGTAATTAATGCCTGAATGAATAGAAAAAAAATGTAGGTATCGCAAAAAATTAAAATATTGTAAAATGTACATTTCAATGTACTTAACATGGTTATTGTTGGGATAGAAGGCTATTAGTACTAGCCAGACATACCTAAATACTTGCCTCTTTATATTCAAAATGTCAACTACTGATGAGTATGCACCAGCCTATTAAATCTGTGGGTTTAAGTAAATATCCAAGGTTTTAAAACAGAATTTTAAGTTTCAAAAACAAAATTCTGCAAGAAATCCGCCAAATTTCTGGGTCTGACCATCGAAATTGTGCTTTGCAATTTGATGTTAAAATTCTCCACACACTATTCCGATTGTATTTGTATATACTTTTAACGGAAATTTTCCTTATAGAATTCTTATTGCTTTCTACAATATGCATAAGACTACATACAATATGTATAATGTCTTTGGATTTCTTATTTATATTTATGTATTGGCTTGATGGTGCTGCTAATATAATGCTAATATGCAAGAAAAATAGTACATGTTCTTTTTAAATAGAGATATTTAGCTATTTTACATCCAAGCCGACAGATAATTTAACTAAATTAGTCAATGCATCTGTTAGAGAATTCCAGGAAGGCAGCAACTGTGTAATTAGAATTTAAATTTAATGGATGGAGACAATTTGCTATAATTTATCCAGTGTTCACCTCATTTCCTTGCTAACCATTACAAAATAGACAATGCATTAATCCCCTCTTGAGGCAAAATTGGCTGAAGCTACAGGTGTTTTTTGTTGTTTTTTTTTACCTTCCCCGGATCAGTTGGGACAAAAGATATTTCTTAAGGCTTGAACTTCATGGGCTAATTCCTTTTTTCCCAACCTAAATCACTGAGTAACTCTGGGAATCATTATCTTGTTTTTTTCTGAAAAAGCAGAACATTCACATGGGCTTTGTGATTTGAATATGTAAATACAAAAATTTTCTGCTTTCAGTGCATTTATTTATAAGCTTTAATGAAAGCAACTGAAGATCCAATGAAATTCACATGGGAATTTTTATAGCTTTCACAGTAATAGAGTGCTGGCTTTGTGACAATTAGGAGACATTCTTTTAAAAAATAAATATAGCCACTATATTTTTCATGCAAGCTGATTTTGTCTTGTCCAATTTATGTTGTGATACGTGATATTGTTATTTTGCAAATAATAGGAAAAGTAAATGGGGGTTATATTAAAACAATCTATAAATAAATATCTCTTCCTTTAGGTCATTTGATGACAACATTTTGTTAAGTTTCCCAGAAATCTACTGCTTCCAATTATAGAAATGACTGTCAATCAGATGTGTTAGGTTGAAGTTCTTGACATTTTAAGCCTTCCTTGTTATTTTAAAAAAGAGGGCAAGACATGAGAATAACTATTAGGGGAAATTCCAGGTTTTCTCCTTTATGTTCCATTATTCGTTTGATAAAAGTGGAATTCATGAACATTTAATCATATGTGTATTTGCTTTAAGATAAATTAGCCTAGTGTTAGAGTTAATAATATATTTATCATTCCAAAGGCTGTATGATAATTAATAAGATTATAAGCCATAGTATGATTATTATTTAATGTCAGATTTTACTTGAGTAATCCTCACGTTCCAAAACAGTATCCCCCCGATTAACTGGCAGCTGCAGTGCAGGAAACAAGGGTTAAAGTCACTCTAACATATTTAATATTAGTTAGCGATACTTTAACCCTTTGCTTGTGGTGGCTGCATGGGTATCACAAAAGACAGCAGCCACAAGCTATTCAATGCTGGCTTTGCCCCTCTTCCTGTGGGACTTATTAATGCCAGGTAACAGCTGGCGCTTTAGTCCTGCTGGGGTTAAACCCAATTTAGAAAGAAAAGAACAGCATGAAGAGGAAAAAAATTCCTTACGAACTCCGAATATCCCTAGATTAACTCCAACTTTATGTATTAATACCAGTAACATGCAACATTCTTATGGTATGGGACTTTTACAGTACTGTCTGTTATTCCTTATTTTCAATGTATGATGTCTTTACAAATTGTTTTTACTGAAGAGAAGATAGCTCATTGGTCAGCTCTTCTCTCATTCTAAGTAGACATGGACTCGAACTCGAACCCGAGTTCGAGACGAACAGATCTCTCGAACAATCCCCGACACGGATTTCTCTGACTTTCGAACTTTCAATAATTATCGAATTCGAAAATTGATTGAATGTTCAAATCGTTTATGGGTTATCGAATGCGGGAGCTCGAAAGTACCGTGTGAGAATAAAATCGATTTTTTTTTAAAGTTCTGTATATTCAAATGTGTTCCGCAGACCATTTCCCAGGTCCCAGAGCCATTTACATTAAGTTACCATTGATATTTTAATTGTATTTCATTAGAACTTTTTAAACTATCTGACTCCCATTGACTTTAATGGGTCCATTTTCGAACTTTCCATATAGTTCGAAAGTTTGAAATGTACCGAACAATTCGGAAGTTCGGACATCTCTAATTCTGGGGTGAATCACCATTACCTTGTTTCAGCCAGTGACTGAAATGACTAAAAGGCTTTACTTTATACAGTTTTATATCTTGTTGTTTTATACAAGGCCCCACTTAACATACAACAATGGATCATACATTGCTATTCTGTTTTGCATGTGTTTCTGTTTTTCCTTCTCCATAATTATACATGCATAAATCTGAAAATGATGCCCTCTTTTATAGTATAAATAGTAATTGTAACTTACTGTTAAAGGCTCAGGGACCTGGAAAATGGTCTGGGGAACATGTATCAATGCCCAAAATCTTTAAAAACACTGTCCAGTACCGGACACTTCATGCACTTCCACTTTTGGCATTCCACGTAGTATTTTCGAGAATTCTCATAGTATTTTACAGATTTTTCTATTATTTGGATCTGCCTTTAAGAATTGATTGCTTTTTCCTGTGCAAAGTTGCAAACTTTTTCTTAACAAGCCTTGGAACCCCAGAATTCTCACTGCCATGGGGTTGGTACAGAAAAAAACCCAGAAAATGCAAAAATCCATGTTCTGTAATTCTTTTAAAATTTCCAAATGCAGTTCAGAAAAATCAGAAAAGAATAGGAAAAGTCCGATATGTCTCAGAAATACCGTATATACTCGAGCATAAACCAAGTTTTTCAGGCTGTAAAATCAGCCTGAAAACTTGGACTCGGTTTATACTCGAGTCCCTACTTACTTTAGCACTCCGGCAGTCGCACGATCATTCCCTGTACTGGCGCGCCGGCCGACATCCTTCCCGGCGCCAAGCCCGGCGCCAATTAGTGACGTCAGCCGGCGCGCCAGTACTGGGAATGAGCGCGCGGATGCGGGAATGGAGAGGACGCCAGAATGCTTACCTGATCGCGGCTGCCGGAATGCTGATCTTTAATGCTGGCACACAGGCACAAGTCCCAAAAGAAAGCCCCAAGTTACTGGATGGAGGAGAGCCCACAGGTACAAACTGAACTGGGTGGGAGGGTGAGGGTGGCATTCAAGATGTTTGGAAACTACAACCCCCAGCATGCTTTATTAGCTGGGAGTTGTAGTTTCCAAACATCTTGAATGCCAAGTTTCTACCCTCGGTTTATACTCGAGTCAACAGCTTTTATTAGAATTTTTAGGTGAAATTGGGTACCTCGGTTTATATTCTGTTCGGTTTATACTAGTATATACGGTACACCTCAGAACTGGGTTTGGATCTGCATTCTGGTCCATCTCTAATTGCAACATGGATAGAGGGAAAAGGTCAGCAGGATTTGTGTGTTCAAATAATGGGTGCACTGCTTACCTGCTTTACTGCTGCCCAATCTCACAAAGCCATAAAGAAGGTATCAGTGAGAGGCGAGGGACTAGCAGACTTCAACATTCCTTTTCTCAGTAGTGCCAGGGAGAAAGGTCCCTACCTACCTACCTAGAAATTCATTGAACAATATCATATAACTATAATCTGCCACAGTCTCCTAGATATTGTTTTCAATATACCCAGATCGACTAAAAGTTGCTTTAAATCTGACACAGTCTCTCACAGATGGCATTTCATCTGCATACCCTTTAATATAACCCCTTTAGTAGCTACACTTCAAGAAACATAATAGTACAGAGTAGAGATGTCCGAACTTTACAAACTCCGGTCCGCTCGAGGATCCGTGAACTTTCGAAAAAATTAGGAGTTCGAAAATCGCGAGCGGGCCCTTAAAATGAAAAATATCCTCGAAAATACGAGAAATCCTCGTAATTTTGAAAAATTTCAAAAATACGTATTTTCGAAAAATTTCGAAAATACGAGAAATCCTCGTAATTTTGAAATTTTCAAAAATACGTATTTTCGAAAATCTTCGAAAATACGTATTTTTGAAAATACAAGAAATCTCGTATTTTTGAAAATACGAGAAATCCGCGGTTCGGAAGTTCGGAAGGCAGAAAATCCGGAAAAAATCCGCCGTTCGCGAACGGGATAAATCCGCAGCGGATCCGGGTTCGGATCCACGAACCGGCCATGCGAACCGGCCATGCCTAGTACAGAGTACTGCAAAGGGAGGAAGTGTACCTATCTGAAAGTAAATGAAACCTACACTATCTGAAGGTGAGTGAAATCTTCAATACCGATCAATCCAGCTCCAGATTTGTGTTAATATCCCAATGAAGCACCGTGTGGACACTGAAACTCTGGACTGAGAGCTGACTGATATCCAGTGGGTATGAGACTCCTTTCTATATGAGGTAGTAATGATGGACATTCACTACAAACTTATGTTGTGACGTTCAAGTGATGTTTCAACATCCATTTTGCTATCAATATCATTATCGTAATATCGATCGATATTGTGATTCCAAACAGGATCCAGCCGTGAAACATTGCAGGAAATTGGCTAAACAAAATTTACCATCCCTTTAAAGAAAAAAAGGGAATAAATGGCAATACTATCCCTCACACAGGAACTTAATAAAATGAAAAATAAGGTAATAATGAGAAGGTAATAAACCAATACTTTACATACCTTAAAATAGCTACACATTATACCCTTCCCAATACTAGAGATGGCCGAACTTCATAAAGTTTGGTCCGTTTTTGAACTTCAGTAAAAGTTCGAAAGTTCGAATTCTGACCCATTAAAGTCAATTGGGAGTGATAGTTCTAAAAGTCCGGATGATTTACAGCTAAACAATGGTAACTTGGTGTAAATGGCTGTGGCACCTGGGAACTGGTCTGGGGAAAATGTCACTATCTCCAAAACTATTTAAAGCACTTCTTAAACACGAGCGTGCAATTGTCGAGTTTTACACAAGCTACATTTGAGGGTTACGGCCAATTCAAGGATTACCGAATGTTACTTTCAAGGGTTAGCGACCATAAATTCGAGAATTACCGAAATCGAAGAATACTTTCGAGGGTTAACGAAAACGATCCATACATTTGAGGGTTGCTGAAAATGAACGATACTTTCAAGAATTACCGAAAATCAAATGCTACATTCGAGTGTTAGCGAACAATACATTCTAGGGTTAGCGAAAATGATCCGTACATTCTAGGGTTACTGAAAATGAACGATACATTTGAGGGTTAGAGAATGATACATTCTAGGGCTAGCGAATGGCCCATAAGTTTGATAATTATCGAATTTTCGATAAATATCAAAAATACAGCTGCAAGTCCGGAAAGTCTGAGAAATCCGGCCCGGGATAGTTTGTGACGTCCGGGTCTGTTCGGAATTGTTAAGTTCGACTCAAACTCGGGTTTGAGTTCTAGTCCATCTCTTCCCATTACGTCCCAAGTATTATCTTATACCACAGACTGTATACTCAAAAACACATTACTACAGTAGTACTAACAAACACAGGCAGAAAGGCTTGTGTGAAGAGATCTTCAAATTGGAGACCTGGCCTGCCAATATACAGTTAGGGGAACACTTATGGGAACACTTGTGGGCCTAGTCTTTAGTAAACCTGCCCAAGTTCCTTCTCATGCCACATCACTTACTGACACCAAACAACAAGTGCGTTGAGGGGTATCATCAAAACATCGGATAGTGGCACACTTGCAGGCCTCAAACTTGTATTATCCCCAGATTGCTATCTTATCCCAAATGAAATTCTTCGCCTTTTTTTTGTTTAGATCATTTTACCCTTTAGGCACCCTCTTGATTGTAAGAGGTTAACTAATCCACAGTACAAATAAGGGTGGAGTGCTACACTATCATTTTGTGAGATTGCAGGAAATTGGGCAGGTTAAATTGCTGCTCCACTCAACATTACAATTGTTTCAACATTCTTCCTTGATCTTGAATGTCTAATCGGTGTAATGTGATGGTAATGTTTGGTCAGATTAAATGCCATGCCCATCCTTAAAACAAAAAAACTGGTGACTTGTCAGCTATCTACTCACAACCCCAACTACTATTTTTACAACTGTATTACATGCATTTGTAATCAGATATTTATTAGGGGTTTTTTTCTGCTATGGAAAAGGTATCTGTCTCTTGGTTAACTGAGCTTTTTATATGCTTGGCCATTAATTATCCTTAAATATCTGGTTGGAAATGCGTCTGATACAGTACTGAATATATCAGTTGGGGCAGGTAGTGGACATACGGCCATTTTTTTTTAAGGTTAGACATGCATTGAAGGATTGGATAAAACTGATAAAATCTACTATTTACAAATGACAGAAAAACATGAACAAGGAAAATAAAAACTTTGAATTGAAAAGAAAAATATAAGGTGAGAGAAAATAAAAGTGTACATGCCCTTAAAAAAAATCCCTTATCCATATAAAATAAAAAAAGGCACTTTAATAAAAGGTATTAATCCTCTGCTGCATATTTTAACTGTTTACCATGTCTACTGCAATCTGAAATGACCATTGTTTGGAGAAACAATCGGATTTATTATTCACAGCACATAGAAAACCTGCCAGTTTAAAATGAAGAAAACCATCATCCATTTCTTTGTGTCCATAGATATATTGTATTACTTTTTTTTCTCTAGACCTGAATGTACTATTCATAAGATTACTACTGTTATCCAGAGAAGGTTGACAACATTTGATTTGCCTGTTAAAAAAAGTCACAGCTCAGTAAGCACTGGAAGTAACATTAGCCAGAGTGGGGAAAAACCTCCCCAATGCTTTAATATATGTGATGAAATAGTGATGACATGAAATGAAAGAAGAGAGAAATTTGGTTGCAGTTCAGTGGCTCTTTGCTGCTTTTCAATTTTACCTTTTTGCACCTTGTTTTTTTTTAAAAAAACAAAAATGATTTCCTATTTTTCCGCTTTCATTTTACCTTTGTGATAGATAAACAAGTAATGTCTTAAAAAACAAACCTGTGATCTCAGTATCAAGATATATTTATCAAGAAAAATTCTAGAAAAAAAGTTGCAAATAAAAATAGAAATGGAAATGTGGTCGTAAACACAGGTTTATCTTAAGACATTCTGATTAGAGATGGGTAAACTTACTGAAATCTGTTCTGCCTGCAGATTTGAAGATTTTTTTAAATTAACAAGCAGACACATTAAATTCAACAGGATTTTAAAAATCCCAAATTTCTGCCTAAAATAAAGGTATAAATAGCAGTGGTAACTTACTGTAAATGGCTCTGGGACCTGGAAAATGCCCAGTGCCCAGAATCTTTAAATAAAACAGTATCTGGTATCTGAAACTACATTTGCTTCCTGTTTTAGCATTCAGCGTCGTTTTTTCAAGATTTCTTGAAATTTTTTTAAATTGTAAATTTCTAGAAATTTTGAAAATGTTTTATTTTTTTTAAATTAAAAAATGTTCTATTTTTTTTAAATTTGAAAATTCTTGAACATTTGAAAATTATCAAATGTGGTGGTGACCTACAGTGTCATGTGACTTACAACCCAGGTGTCCATGCACTCTATAGTATAGTAAATCGCAGAAGAATTCGGGAACTGTCAGAGGAGTCAGTGGAGGAGCGCAAATGCAAGTAAGTTTAAAGGTTTAACCCTGGCTCCTGGTTTATAATTGTCCTAGGGGTTTGGGATAGAGTTGCTTTTCATTTTACTTGGGAGCAGAATGCATGGGGACAAAATTATGGGATGCGGCTTCTGATTTGTCCATTACATTCATACAGCTTTTTAGGAACAAAGTCTCCTGAAGGCTGAGGGATGGACCTGTAAGAAAGAAATACAAGCTGAAACAAAGCATCTTTGAGGCAATTGATCTCTTACTGTACTTTGCAGTTGCAATGGATGAACTACCTGAGAAACAGTAATGAAAGCTTTAGAAAGAAATCACATGGAAATAGTTTCTGAATCAGAAGAAGCAGCCAACATAGCATGGGAACCATTACCAGACCAGAAGTCTGGTAAGAAAAGAAAGGGGAATCGCAAATCTAACAGGGGTCTATATATTAAAAATACTGGCTGTCAGGTAAAAAGAAAAAAGCAGGGCAGTATTCCCTACCTTGGCCTGCCTTCTCACCAGAAACAGCTGGAACTTCACTGCAGGATAGAGCTTTTGAAACCAGATGATATGCCAAGTTCAACCAGAGCCGAGAGCAATCAATAGAGATAGCCGAACTTCCTAAAGTTCAGTGCCTTTCTAAATGATTAGAGATTTAGTGAAAGTTCTAAAGTTCTATAGTTCTATAGTTTGGAAACAAACCAATTAAAGTCAATGGGAGAAAATAGTTAAAAAAATTCTAGTTAATTACAAATAAAATAGCAATGGTAATTTACTGTAAATGGCTCTGGCACCTGTGAAATAGTTTGGGGGACATGTACATATCACCAAACCTTGTTTAAATACCAACTTTCCACATGATCGGGCAATTGTCTGGTTTCCACATGCTACATTTGAGGGTTATCGTCGATTCTAAGGTTACTGAATGTTACATTTGAGTTTTTTTCCGAATGCTACATTGCTATTTTTTTTTTTTGCTAATTGCTAATGCTACGTTTTTTCCACATGCTACATTTGAGGGTTATCGCCGATTCTAAGGTTACTGAACGATACATTCTATTGTTACCGAACAAACCTCTAAATTCGAGGGTTATCGCTGAACCACTACATTTTTTTTAAGTCCGTAAGTTCAAAAACCCCGAACTAGTTCATAGTTCTGGAAGTGCTGAAGAGTTTGAGGTGGTCCAAACTATTAAAATTTGGGGCGAACTTGGGTTGGGGTTTGGTTCTAGTACATCTATATTAATTAACAGGTCCAAAACTTGAGAAGAAATCCTATATATTATGTAATAAATGTATCAGCCTGAAGTTTTTGTGGCAGGTAATTTTATTTCTTTTATCCCTGGTTTACAATTGATAAACATTATCCTGGGAGGGCATAACCATATAATAAGATCTATAGATCACTGATAATCCAGTGGTTCCACCTGGAGAAATATAACTAATAAAACCTCACTGGAATAATAGACCAACCTCAATTAAAGTTCCAATGACATAGGCACAATTGGCTTAAAGGTCAAAAATAGACTTATTTATAACAATAAAGTGCTGCACTTGGGCAAACCTCAATCACAAATATAAATACATCAGGAAAAATGTAAGGTGCACATCTATCTTTAAAATATCACATAATGGTACATATGGGGACTTAGAATGGGCTTTGTCTATGACTCCAGTGAGGTTTTAGTGTTTAGCATTTGTCTAACTATTTAAAATGTATATCTACTAATGTATTGAATCCTGTCTGTATGACTAATATATCTCATCAGCCATTAAATGCTGGGGTTTCTGCTATGAATATGCCATCCAATCGCATTTCTCCTCCCTTGAGGTTGGTTCAAGGGGAATAGGGTACAGGTCATGTAACACATTTTAGCACTTTGTCATCAGTGGACCTGCAGTCTAATTTAATCAGCAGGGCAGGAGTAGCCACCTCTGTCCAACTTCAGACTGCAGTTCAGGTTACACATCTTATCCTTGTGCACAGGGGGTTACCAGTATTGCTGGTCATATATTTTATTGAAGAACAGGAGGTAAGATATAGCTCCTTTACCTCCCGTTCTTCAATAAAGCTGAAGAGCCCAAACTTCATTTTTCCAAGTGTAAATACAATTTAATTACCAAAACAGTTGGCGCAAATGGCAGGAATGTAAACAACAGTATAAGGGCCATTTTGAGGATAGTAATTTGTTTATTGTCTACATGATTTACTTACATGATTTTGCCAGTGTTCAGAAACATTTAGCAGAGATTTTTTTTCTGTCACATAGTGAAGTATGATAAAGAGTTAGTCGTGTCACCTATCGTTACATTGTTAGTCAAGTTTAAAAGGGATTAAGCAGTCGGTTCCCATAAGCCCATCACCTTAGATGGAGGTGGTTTACATATTTCTTGTGTACAATTAGTTAGTACCAAGTTAAAGGTTTGCATAGCTAAATCTAAAACTGATCAGAGAGGGGTAGGAAAAACCCTATGACTAGTTCCCTTTCTGTATGCTAATTTATGCCCTATTGCAACTTACCACAGTTTCATTGCCTTGCGAGGTATATCGAGATGTCCTGGGCCATTTTTCCAGCATGCAGATGGGTCTTTTCCTTCCCAATTCCAATTTAGAAGGGTACTTCAGTTACCCTTAAGAAAGGCAGGTTTATCCTTTAGGAAATAAAACGGACACTATTCTTGATTGGCGCAGCATTCCTATTTCATTTTCCAAGCACTAAGATTGGATTAGTTAGCTCAAAAGAGAAACTATGGCCTGAATTTGGCATTTCCATCTCACTTACTACAGATTTATTGGAGGGGCTTGAGAGGTGGTTGCTGGAAGGATCTATTTCCAATGGTGCCATGTTTATTTGCTTTGTGGGGCTCTTCAGATATAATAATTATACACTTAGTAGGGAAAGGGCCCAGACCAACAATTTGATTTTCTTTTACCATCAGTGGTATTGGCTTGGTCCAAGGTGGGCCCCCTCCTTGTGTAGTACAGTATACAAAACCTCAAGTTAGGGGTTTGGAAAAATTGTTGTAAAAAACTCAATAAAGGTGTGGCAAGAATTACTATGGGGCATATTTATAAACAGCTGTTAACTTTGCGCGGCCGAATTTCCCGCCGTTTTCACCAAAATCTCTATTAACGAGATTTATTAAAGGGCGAAACCCAGCCACAGAAAGTTAATGCCATGTTAACTTCGCATCAGTTACCGCTCGCTTCTATTTATAAAGGGCCTTTTGGGGCTTAGGGATTCCTGCAGCCTGTACCGGGACCCCCTCCCCAGCCCTTGTAAGGGCCCTTGCGGCACTAATAAGTGCCTTTGTCGGGGGATCGGCTGCTCGAACCGGGACCCCCGTCAGCTCTTAAAAGAGCCCTTCTTCAGGAGTCACAAAAGGTAACCTCCTGCTTCCAAGCATGCACTCGCTGCGTGCAAGCGTATGACCTCACTGCGCACGCGATGTGACTGTGCGTAAGTGATGTCATCTTGCCACGCACAAGCACAGCGAGATCACTTCACACGCGTACACTGACGAGTGCACACTTGGACACAGGAGATTAACTTTTGCGACTACTGAAGGTGTTGGAACCAGGGAATCTCAGAGGGGCGGAGCTAAATAGTCAACTTAACAGATTTAAGATGAACTTTAAAGCAGAAAACGTAAGCTCTGGAGGGGCATAGAAAAAAATATATCCTTTAAATGATCCTAATACCACAATTTCACCACAGAAATGTAGTCAAAATGTAGTAATTGAATGAGTCAATTGGAGGCAAAATCTTTCAGTGCTTTTTTTCAAAGGCTAGTTACCACAACTAGTGTACAAATTTTCATATGGGTATCGTATGGTGTAAATTAGCCTACCTCTGCTGTCTGCTTCTTCAAATGCAGAATCCATAAAGCAAAGATGGAATCCACCATGTCTGAGAGTCTGCTTCTGCAATGCCACACACCTACCACCTAACATGTGGGAATGGGACAGGACATGTTTGTACTCTAAAATCAATGACGGACTTTTAAGAACCAGAATAAATCAGCCTATGATAGCAAAAGGGCATGATTATTATATATTATTTTTGCCAAATTTTTACCGCAATTTCAGCTTTTAAATTTTTTTTTTTTTTTTGCTGCAAACAGAGATTACCGATGCAATATATATTAAAGCTGCAGAAATGAATGTCACTGCAAATATCAACTGAAAGATCTTCTCAATCGAATTTAAAGGACAAGTCAGCACTAAAAGGCACTAATGTAATCCCTAGTCAAGAAAAGGGCCACATATTAAGAAATAAAGTTAACAAACCAAGAAAAGATAAAATTAATATTGAAGGTAGAGGTTAATTAATGAGTAATGTACTTTTATTTATTCCTCATAATTTATTTTTGACCAAAATTGTCATTATGAAATAATATAAATATTCCAAGATATTCTTTACAATTATTAACTTTCACCCAAAAAAGTTAATTAAATTGAAAAATTTTAAAACTTCTGATACCACAGGTGATTATAAATGTATGACCATAAAAAACCATGCCCAATGGTATAGTATAGGCGATCGTAGAATTATAATTGGTATCGTAAATGTATCAACTTAATAGTATGACAGCGATTTTACAATTGTACAATTTGTAAAAATTGCAGTTGTTAAAGGCACAGTATCGCGAAAAGTCTCAAAAGCCTTGTATGAGGATTCCATCTTTACTGATAATAATTACAACCCATATATAGATAGAAAAAGGTTAATACTAGAGATGGCTGAAACAAACTACCGTATATACTCGAGTATAAGTCGATCTGAGTAAAAGCCGAGGTACCTATTTTTACCTGAAAATTTATAAAACATTATTTACTCGAGTATAAGTCGAGGGTAGAAATTATGACCACTACTGCCTTCTGATTCAGTATTGTTTTGTGGCTAAAGTTGCCCTTTAAATGGACAGCAGAATTCCCATACATGAATCCCATACAGTAATAGCCAAATCCAGTTACAAGTAACCTCAATCCTTGGCATCCAGATGTTTGGAAACTACAACTCCCAGCATGCTTTGTTGCTGGGAGTTGCAGTTTCTAAACAGTGGAGTAGCAAGGTTCAGTAATCTTTTAATTAAGCTTACCATCATTTTACAATTCTTCTGACCCCCATATAGTAAAGGGCCCTCTGATCCCATATAGTAAAGGGCCCTCTGATCCCAATAGTTAAAAATGTCACCTGAGAGTTGTAGTTGTAGTTTCAAGTTGAACTAGCAGCTGTTTTTTGCCCCAAACTGAGGAGACCCATACGGATTACAGCATCCAGATGAAGCGAGTGAACGGTGATGAGTGAGTCCAGCAGCCAGACTGCAGGAAGTGTAAAGGCAGATTACCGTATATACTCGAGTATAAACCAACCCGAGTATAAACCGAGGTACCCAATTTCACCTAAAAATCCTAATAAAAGTTGTTGACTCGAGTATAAACCGAGGGTAGAAACTTGGCATTCAAGATGTTTGGAAACTACAACTCCCAGCTAATAAAGCATGCTGGGAGTTGTAGTTTCCAAACATCTTGAATGCCACCCTCACCCTCCCACCCAGTTCAGTTTGTACCTGTGGGCTCTTCTCCATCCAGGAACTGTGGGCTCTCCTCCATCCAAGGGCTTCCTGTTGGGACTGTGTGCCATTGAAGGTAAGCGTCCTCTCCATTCCGGCATCCGCGTGCTCATTCCTGTACTGGCGCGCCGGCTGACGTCACTAATTGGCGCCGGGCTTGGCACCGGGCAGTGACGTCAGGCCGACGCGCCAGTACAGGGAATAATCGTGCGGCTGCCGGAGTGCTAAGGTAAGTAATGACTCGAGTATAAACCGAGTCCAAGTTTTCAGGCTGATTTTACAGCCTGAAAAACTCGGTTTATACTCGAGTATATACGGTAGCTCCTGTAACTTTCTAAGCAGGTTAACACAGCGCCACCTACTGGCTACTATCCGCAATTGCAGAATTTGGATCTAAATTAGGACTTGACCAGAGTATAAGTCGAGGTTAGGTTTTCAGGCTAACTTTAAAGCCTGAAAAATTCGACTTATACTCGAGTATATACGGTAGTTTTGTTCCGTTTTCCGATTCCCAGTTCTCGGGTATTTTCAAGGATTTTCAAATGTTCAAGACTATTTTCGAAAATTATGGAAAATATACTTGAACGTTTGGAAATCCTTGAAAATGCGATCTGAAGTCCTGAAATCTGGACGATACTTCTGGATTCGGACGGATCATACGGATTTTGGAACTGAGGTATCGGACCCGGATCCCATCTCTAGTCAATACATACATAGAACATTTATAGTGTATGGTACATTTTGGTGCTAGTAATTTACAGCACAACTGAAGTACAGAATTGTATTTATTGCATTTATTGTACATATACAATGGTGAGAATAGATTAGCATTATTGTCTCAAAGTAATACTATATCTGTATAACAGTATTCTAGTTATTAACGCATATTTGGCACTGAAATGTATTCTCAGTTTTATCTGACATTCTTCAAATAACTTTGCAAAGTTAAGATTTCATATGAAAATAATGTTGTGCTAATTATGTGTTTCATTTATATTCCTTTCCGTAATATTACTAATAATAAAGTTTTAATATAATCTTTTTTATAATCAGTAACATAGTTAATATTCTATTCTCTTTGATGGTATAATTTATAAACGGAATCAACACAAAAATCAAAAAGCTCTTTCAAAATTAACTGTTGAAAATTATTTTTTGCCGTACTTAGAAGATAGGCAATAGATGGCATCATAGTTAAAAACACATCTTCAATTCTCTTTGGGTTTAATTAAAAACTGTAAAGTTTTCCCCAGAAGATTTTATAAAGCATTTTCTTCTTGCTGTGTATCATTCATTGGTATTCATTTGCAGAAGACTCTGATATGCACTTTAGATAGTAAGATGAACAACCTACATTTTAAATGTAAAAGAAATTGCACAAAATTAACTATTTTTTTTGTAAATGTGCAGCTTTTCTAGGGTGAAAATGTACTTAGATTACAAATGGTATACTTTTAATTAAAAAAAATAAATAACATTACAACAGAATAATATCATTAATATTTTATGTTGACTCCAAACTGTATTCCATTTACTACTGCTAAATAGTTTCTAATGAGCTCTAACCATCTAATTTGGAGTCAATTCTTCTGATTCATGATCTTACAGCTGAGGTCCCATTCTAATGTCTTCTGTTGCAGTGGTACACCTTGGACATTCACTTCTCTTGAACTGTGTTTCATGGTGAAAACATGTTTTGGATCAAATTTTTTTTAAAAATTGCCGCCAGTTTAAATTATTTTTGTGTTTTTTTGTTTCTTTTTAAGCCGGTGAACAGAACTCAAAGCCCCCTTGGGTTTTTACCACTGTGCAGAAAAACAATTTTCACCTCTTCCTCATTCTAAACAGCAAGAGGGCTAAGTCAATTGCTGTCGACGCAGTCAGCCCATGGTGTTAGTCCTTCTTCCAAGGTAAATCTGAAAGGTTATTTAAAGATAACAGCGGTGATACACCAAAGGAAAACAAGAGGATACAATAAACAATTTCATTTTTTTATTCATGTGAAGGTTCATTTTACCTTCTGTGTGCCACACGTATAAGAGCTTGCATTCCTGAAATTAAAACAAGGTTTTTTATACATTTTAAATAAAGCTAAGTAAAGAATATACATAATGACATAAATGGTGATCACATGCACTCCAATAATCAGATTACATAATCACATCGCATTTGGCCTCAGCACACCGAGGGGCAATTTTATAGCAATCGATATTTTCACCATTTCGCTATCACAGGCCATCGCAGTGTTATTTTCACTGTATTTATAAAATAGCTCATTTTCGCCTCTAAAGGTATCAATGCGGCAATATGTGGCTGTATTATCGGCACTGTGCACTAACAGCTGCACCTTATTCATTGCGTTATTGCATATTTATTTAATGAAAGCCATTTATAAATAGGTGAAATTTTGCCTTTTTTCCACCTTTTCTGCCTTTTGTTGCATTTTTTGCAACATGGCCCAGAATGGCCCAGAAATGGGTTCTGTTACTTACTTGATAAAGGCATAGTGCTGATTTTCTATATGCACTAATAAAGGAGTTTTTTTTACCCCTATGTGCAGTTATTGGAGAATGGACAGCTCTATTTATATTTATATATACACACCATTTATTATTAACATACATAGCATAAAGACCATGATATCAAACATTAAAAACAATAAAAAGTTTTTTTATAATACAAAGACCTCACTGCTGGGTAATATAATAGTCAGTACTAGTCTACCATAAGTGCTTAGAATCATACACCGTAGTCGAAAAATAGACATATATGTCCGTAGTCACGATACAGTCAGTCGTCACCAGGTGATACACTGTAATGTCTTGATTAGGAGAGCTCAGAAGGAGGACACGGGGCCATATGAATAAATGATTAACATGTTTCACCCCGAAGCGAGGCTTTCTCAACACCGTGTAAGTCAAATATAGTTCCGGCATGTATTAATGCGCAGGCAATATCGCGAGACCAATAGTGTAACTGCATGGTTTATCATCTAAAATTTAGCAAGAGCAGCTGTGTCACAAACTGGCTCCCCTTCCAGTAATCTCCACCACTGGCATGAATTTGAATGGGCTCAAGCAGGCACAGGAAACGTGCAATTACATCATAGGCATCGAAATCGGCCAATGTCTGTATGTAAATACAAAGAGTCAGTAAACTTCACAAAGTAGATGAGTGGCCAAAAAAGTTTTTTGTATACAATGTGGCTAAAAACATAGCAGCAGTATGTACAAATAAGATACACCTAAAGTAGATCCCACACAAATGTTCTATGTACCTATGTCACTCAAGTAATATGTGGTACAATGGGATCCCTTGGTTATCTAAATTTTCAAATCAAAAAGGAGTGCAATAGGTCAGATCCCACTTCCCACGTATTTCAACAGCATCATGTTAAGTAGCTTGAATTATAAAAAGGGTTGTCTAAAGTTTAGTTGGTAAATCCATCTGCTCTTGCACTGTAGCAGTTTTTTTTTCATATCACCACCCCTGATGTTGGTTATAATCCTATTCAGGCCAAAGTATTTCAAACCATTACAAGACCCTGTCAGGGAGGGTACTCACCTTTCCGGCTGCTCTTCTCCTCCCAGTTAAATTGTGCGCTGACTAAATCATGTTTTGCGTGTGACGTAGCACAAGGACGCCGGCGCTTCCGTAGTGATACACAGTGGCGCAAAGATTTAAATTGAAAGCCTCAGATTGAATCTGTTGTGCTGGGTTCCTGTTATTTTGTATCCTGATCCTGCCATTGCAATTGAGCCTGTTCCTGCTTATACTTAGTATCTTGATCCTGCCTTACATTATACTCTGATTCTGCCTTGCATTGTGTCCTGATCCTGCCTGTCATACTATCCAATCATCCCAAGACTGTTCCAGTTGCTGTGCCTCCTGACCTCCTCAGTGGACTCCTACCCTCATTGGTCCCAACTTCACCTGACATCAGTACATGTTGTGTCAGAAAGTGGTCCACAATAGCGGTGACAGTCCTACCTTCAGTTTTATGTTTTTCCAGCAGTCCAAGGATTAAGCGCACTGTCAGCACGTGCGCAAGTCCTGGTGCTGCCTCTGAGTTCTGAGTCACTCACCTTCCTGGTTCAGCTCACGCTCTGTTCAGCTCGTGCAAGCGGCCACGCGGCAAAGTGACATGGTGGGTGACCGTGACTCAGGACAGAAGGAGCTGTTGAGCAACTTTACGAGCGCAGCCAGGCCAGCGCAGAGGAGAAGAACCAGTTGAGCAGCAGACTGTGTGGAGGGAGAAGCAGAGTATTTGAGAGGAGCAAAGGAGAAGCCAAGCCTGTGACTTGAAGACTCACTTGACTGTCTTCTTTATTTGCTGACTGTAAGTAAAACACCACCAGTCTAGGGAGGGACTGGGGGCAGAATAAAATATGTCACAATCACACTATAATTTATGGCCTACCTACTGCTGGGGGAATGAATTAATGGTGAGACTGGCCTGGCCTCAGTGGCCTGGGCCCTCCCTGGGGTCTTATCATTCATGGGCTTATGAATGTATATAGGGAGAGATTATTAGGGTATGTGGTCATAGAGGCTGCTGGGAAATATTGGTGATTGGTCTTTAAGAAAGGCCCCTCACCAATATCTCCCAGCAGCCACTATGACCAGATTAGGGGTTAGGGGTATAATGTGGTCATAGGGGCTGCTGGTAGATATTGGTGATTGGTCTCTGAATGTATAAGGAGGGGGTGGTTGGGGGGGTGTAATGTGGTCATGGGAGGTGCAGGTGCTGGGAGATCTCATTGGTGATTGTCGATCTCTCTATAGGGAGGGGTTAAAGGTATAAAGGGGTCAAGGGGGGCTGATGGGAGATATTGGTGATGGGTCTCTGTATAGGGAGGGAACACAAGCTGTTTGAGAAAGGGATGTAATATCTGTTTATAGGAATTTGCTAATTCACTGACTGATGGACTGTTTAAATATACGTGATAGGAAGCTAAAAATCTTAACGTTTTAGCCATGCCCACCAACAAAGCCACACCCACCAACAAAGCCACACCCACTTTAACACGGTGGTGGCATGCAAAAAGGATCAAAGGCGGCATTCAAAAGTTTGGTTTAGGCAGCAAAAACCCTAGAAGTGCCCCCGTCTTCTGCGTTGTCTTCTCTATGTGGAGTTAGGGGAAAGGCATTGTTGTTCTCAGGGTCACGTACCTCACATGTCCCATATATGATATATGAACTGGCAGTAAACAATAATTTCCACAAGGGTATGTTCCTCTCAGTTTAGTACAAGTTGTATGGCTCACTTTAGGACGTGTATAGTGTCTCCTGGTAGGCATATCCACTAGATTTCTGCTTTATCTAGCTGTGAGCGTCAGTGTGTCTAGAACAAAGCCACCAATGACATCATCATTTTTTTGTATATGCCAGGATTTACAGATCAAGGCTTTCAGTGTATGATATTCATAGCCATACATAGTAAAAAATCTGACACAATTACCATTGTTTCATTTAGGTTTAGCAATTAGTAAATCTTCCTGTGTGTGTTTTGCTGCTTAAGTGTGTTCCTTTGGCAACAGATCTCTCAGTTAATTCTTGAGAAGGTATTGTCCCCTCAGAATTGATTTTTTGAGGGGTACTTGGTGGGCACTCTCAAAATGCAACAAGGAGTTTGTTGCTGTAGACTTTCTGAATAGTGTGGTAACTAGTTGCTTGCCCTGTTTTTTAATAATTACATCAAGGTATTCCACCTGTGTATCAGAGATGTCATATGTTAGTAGTATATTCAGTGTATTCTTGTTAAGAATCCAAAAGTATGTCCTTAGTACCACTCCATATGAAAAGAACATCATCTTTTATGAATCTAAACCAACCTTCTATGTAGGCAAGGAAGCACAAAATATCTTGTAAGAAGACGTGCTCCCTCTTCCACAACCCAAAAATAAGTTAGCATAAGAGGGAGTACACCTGGCACCCATGGAGTGCCTCACTCCTGTACATAGAACTGGTCACCAAAAACGAAATAATTGTGCACAAGCACAAACTGTAATAGATTGAACCTATGTCTGCCAAGTTGGTCATGTTACTCCGTATTCAAAAACTAGTTTACTGTTTCCAGTCCAGCTTTATGATCAATATTATGATCACGTCACCAAAAAGCTCTCTGCAGGTATTTCAATTCATTGTAACTTGGAGATAAGATCAGTGGTGTCCCTGATTGCAGGTGGCCATCTATAAAAAACAAAAAACAAGGTTTCTCATTGAGACCCCCTATGCCAGATATTATTGGCCTACCTAGTGGCTTTGTGGCATGTTTGTGGACTTTAGGTAAAAGATACAATGTTGGAACCATAGGGCACTCAGTCTTCAGAAATGCAGCTTTTGAAGAGATCACCATCTCCTCTATATAAAATGTAACAGCTTAATTTGGGACATAAAGGAGTATTTTGCATATCTCCGCCTCTTACTCTAGGGAACCTTGGAGTAAAAAATTACTTCTTGTTTCTTAGATTTTGTGGGCAATGCTATTCATATAGCATGAGACTGCAAGATGCCTTCTGTTATAAGAAGGTGTTTCTCCAGCTTAATTTGGAAAGTCCCTGTTGGATTGCGCCAATTTTCTACAAAACAAATACAAGTCCTTATGAAAAGTTTGAAAGTTCGAAAATGGACCCATTTTCAATGGTAGTCAAATAGTTTGAAAAGTTCAAATGAAATACAATTAAAATATCAATGCTAACTTAATGTAAATGGCTTTGGGACCTGGGAAATAGTCTGGGGAACACGTTCAAACATACAAGACTTTCGAAAAATCGATTTTACTCTCACATGCGCTACTTTCAAGCTCTTGCGTTCGAACATTTGATAATTAGCCCATGAACGACTCGCGGATTTACTCGCGTATAGGTATAATAGACATTTTACTCGCGGATTTGATGCTCGCGTATAGGTATAATAGACATTTTATTTGCGGATTCGATATTTACTCGCGTATAGGTATAATAGACATTTTACTCACGGATTCGATGCTTGCATATAGGTATAATAGACATTTTACTCGCGGATTCGATGCTCACGTATTGGTATAATAGACATTTTACTCGCATATTCGGTAGCCTCGAACGTTCGAACATTCGATAAATTCGGAAAATATCGAAAATCCGGGTCCAGGATAGTTCGAGAAGTCTGAGTCCGTTCGGCTTGAGCTCAGGTTCGAGTTCAAGTTCTAGTCCATCTCTAGTCCTTAGTTACTGAAAATGTATCCATGTATCCGGACAGAAAGTAAGACCCCTAAATAAAACTTGCCTTTGTGTAAGTTCACATGAAGATAAATTAATGCATCTCATCCAATCAATGTAAATCAAGGGATGTTGGAGTGATCCTGCTACAAGGGGTATCTGGTTGTGTGTTTTTGTTCAAATGTTTCTTTTCTTTACAACTCCTGAACTTAGTCTTTGGGGCGATAGTTCTAAAAAAGAGCTCCCCACTCTCTGAGGTCTCTATGTTCGTATGTGTGGCACTTTTTTTTAAGGGATTATGTTTCATCTTATCTTTATTTCTATTTTTGGGTACTAGTTATGTTGCATTTTTTAGGTTAAGAATTTCCCTTATGGTTCCACCTATACACGTTCCCAGTTTGATAGTCATTCTGGTCTAGTTTTTAGCTTTGTTACGTGTAATGTCCGTTTTGTATTTGTCAAGGTCACTTTTTTTAAATGAAATTATTATATCTCACTCTTAGGTAATTTAGTGGAGAGATCATTAGTTGTAATATCAATTTCTTCCCTAACACTTTTCAAGCATTCCTTATCATGTGCAATTAGCAATGTGATTTTTTTAATGCACACTCATTTAGATTGGTTTCCCACTTGGCCTTAAAGGTATCAGTAGGTTCCCATGATGGAACAACTCTGCTGCGAAGGCCCCTTGCAAAGGCCCCTTGATACTATTTTAAGATTATAGTATTTTTCAAGACTGTTTATGTTCCAGCAAAGTCTAGCATATGTGTAATTGTCTCAAATTGGTTCAAACCTCAGGTTATTTAATATTGGCACTCACTTGTATACTTATAGTATTTCTGGATAAGTCATCCAGGCATTTTAGTCTATCACGGTCTAAATTGTCCAAATCACATGTCATTATATGTAATGTCAGTATAAGTGTATCCCAGGGTGACTTTCCTTACAACCAATGCCCAACATTCATTCTCATTCAGAGAATGACAACTTAGAACATTGTACTAGAGAATTGTACCATGTTAGCAATTGATTGTATCATGCTTGAGGAAGAAGCCTAAGTGCCTCAAAAGCTTGCATTTTCAATCATTTTAGTTAGCCAATAAAAGGATTATTTTATATCCAAGATGTCCTGACTTAGACCATTAGGACACCTTATTCCTTTTAATACAAAAATGACACAATACCGTTGGGTGTGAGAGGATCCTGAGAGCTCTATTTTATCTGCATGACTGTTTATCATCATAAGTGTTATTGAGGGTTAGGGCCATACTGTCTGTATTAACTCAGAAAAATAATTCAATTTCAGATTTCTAGATTTAATCTCCCCCAAACAAGAAAACAAAGTCCTTTCTCAACAAGTCTTAACTCTTAAACAGGACAAAGCATGTAACGGGAAAAATACAATGGAAGGGGAAGTTCAGCACAGACACATACTGTATTTTAAGAAAAAGTATTTTCTCATTTCAATGACCGTGGTCTGCAAATCTAGTGATCTCACCGTTAAGAAATAAATGCTTCCAAAATACTGACTTCCTATTTGCATTACTCATAATAGTGTCAGTTGAAACCAATTGATTTTTCACAAATGAAGACAATATTTAGATCACTTAGGTATGTGTAATGTAAAATGATAATTTAACAAATATTTATTCGACTAAACTTTAAAATAATGTATATTCAATAAGTATGAATTGTAAATGATTATTAAACAGTATTTAATGTATTGTCACTCCCAGCCCTACTTTTAGTAAGACCTCCATTGTATATTAAACAACTTTTAATTAACATTTAGAGTAAGGCCACATTACAATGCGTACCGGAAATCTGCGCTTCGATTAGGCAACTGGAATGCATACGATTGCTCAAAAAAATCCAGCAGATTGCAGCACACCTAGTGTGGCCAGACCAAAAGGCCAATCCTAATGTGCACTTTTTAACGGGTGATCAGATTAGGCATTAAAACGGGGTTGTGTGGCCTAGACCTCAAGTGGAGTATTAATATAAGGTGGCTTCAAGAAGACAGATGCTTTCCATTGTCCTAACAAAGCAAAAGTAACTGTGGCTGGCTACTAAACATGCTTTTCTGTACATCTTTATCTATTTCACATCTATGAGCTCAATAAACTTTTTTCACTAAACCCAAAAATTTCCACCTAAATCTAAAATTCTACAGTAGGCATGAGCCTCTCAGTTGTGCTAGAAGCTTTAAGAGTCAAGACACCCTGGCTGAGTTCAAAGTAAACTATTGCTAAAAATATTTAGCATAGAGGATAACTATTTAGTATAGAGGATAACTATACTCTGAAATGTAACTTAAAATTGTTAAGTGCCTGAGGCAGGGAGGTCGGATTGAATATTCCTACCTCACAATATCATTTTGTTAAGGAGCTACAGCACAACAGTTTTCATTTGCCAGGTTAGTCCTGGACTAATGCTTTAGTAAAGATAGTGCTGAAGCAAGAAGGAAGACTGGCAGAAACAGTTTTCTTTGTGCTGATGCTCCTCACAGAAACAGTATTGGGAGGTAGGAATTTCCAGGCTTATAAACCTTTCCCAAGTACTTTTCATTTTAAATGTATTTTTAAAAAACTTAATACACACGATAGTTATCCTTTAAGTTATCACAAACTATTTTGCCACTTATACCAAATAGGTCAGGAATCGTATCAAGTCTCCTTTTTAAATGGCAGCAATATCACTTTTTGTATTTTTTCTTCTTAGGGGAATAACAAAGCTCGAAGCGGTAAAAGTCAATATGCAGGAAGGGCTGTCCTTGGGACTTTTTTCCGTATACTGATTAGACTCTGATTAGTTTCAGAGATATTTTTATTTTTACATGCCTTTTAGCAGGAAATTCTGTATTGAATATATAGCATAATGAAGCACTATTATTAGCTATGGTATTATAAAATTTGCATAATAAAACAATGATGCCAATGATTATTTTGTAAAGATGAGGTATTTAATGAAGCCACACTTTTTTAAATATGTCCCTAAGTTACAAAATAATTATGCTATGATGAAACAGTGCTACCCAAACTTGCTGTGATACGGGGAGATTTTATTCTATTGAATTCTGGTAAAAGATTAAGATTATTAAGTGGTGACATCCTGACCCCATTCTCTTTTTAAGTCCAACTAATACTGAAATGTTGGAATAGCAAGGGATGTGTTTTCTCCCCGCTTGTGCTTAAAGGGTAACTGTGGCCTCTAATTTGTCCAAAGTAGTTAGGGTTATATAAAAAGCCTTCTGTTGTACCTTCAAAATGAACCCTGAATCATATCTCTTGGTGAATTTGTGAGACATGGAAAGGTTCATAAATGTTACTTCCAGCTTTAATACTTGCTGTTTTCAGCCATGAGACCAGCTACTAGTCATGTGACCTTTTTCTGCCTGTCTGTGCAAGTACTTCCTTTTTCCCCAGCATTAAGTCTTAACTGAGCATGCTTCTCCTCTGGGGAGGATGTGAGGAGCAAAGGTCAGGTAATGTCACTCAACCAACTAGAAGCAGTAAACGTGAACATTCATCACAATATAATTTCTCACAGACTGGAGCCAGACATATGACCCAGGGCTCATTTTAAAGTAGAACAAGATCCATTTTTTTAAACTTCAGAATCTTAACACATCCCCTCTAAAAACACCAATAAACTGTAAAATCCACTACAGTAACTAGCATTAAAGTAAATATAAACCCCTAAAGAACTGGATAAAATAACTGTGTATGCACAGTGACTGGCCACCCCGCTCAGCTCAGTCACATGCTTAATCTGTCCTGTAAAGTATTGTCTAGAGGCTACTAGTGGGTGTGACCAACTGTACCAACTGTAAAAGGTTCCTGCGTTATCTTTGGACTGAGCATGTGTAAAGTGCCCACACTGGGTGATAAAACACAAACTCCAAGCTAGAAAGGTAAATATCCTAACAACTATATCAAAATGAGAGGTAAGACACAGATTACTGCTGTTATATTAACATGCTTTTATTTAACCCTAACTTATTCAGAGACCACAGTTTAACTAAGAACAACATATCACCTGACTACATTAAGCCCTGGGGGGGGGGGGGGATGCTCTTATTTCTATAGCACATAAAGATACAAAATAGCTAATTGGATAGATTCTTTAATTTAACCTGAATGAAGCTGACTAGTAGAGCTATTTAACACTCCTTGGAGGTTATTTAAGAGGTTTTATTGCTAAGGTTAAAATCCCTTTTCCATGAAAACTGTATTCACCAAAGGATTTGCTTCTGATTGAATAGCACCTCGAAAATAAATAATAAAGCCAGGCCCCCCAGCAAGTGTTAAATTAAACTGCAAAAATCCTCACAAACGTAGTGACTTTGTTTTAAAAAATAAATTTCTATAGAATTAAAAATTCTGTGAAATTTTAAACACAAGCAGTGCAAAGTTTGCAATAATCTGTCACAATTTAACACAAAACCACCACAAGGCTATTTTTTTTATGATTTTCACAATAGCTATTCACAGTGAATAACAACCCTTATTTAAGAATACATCTTTATAAATATGTTCTTATTTTCCCAACACTGACAGGTCAAAGGCAAACAAACCATTCCAACTTACCCCAACCCCCTTGATCAGGACCTAAACCATTGGCAAGTTCCTGGTCTAAGGGTGGGGATGAAGCTGGTCTGGAATGCCAACTGCAACTCCTAAGTAAGATTTTCACTGATCGTAGGTAAACCCAGGGAAATCTGTGATATTCAGTTAGATTAACTAAACTTGAAGCATAGTTTATTAAGATGTTTTGCTATTCATAAGACTGGATTTCTCATACCATAACTGAAAACTGAGAATTGTGCACTTTATTACTTTATTACCTGCATTACTAACCAGATATTTAAGGATAATTATTGTCCCCATTCTGGCAGTGTAAGCTGGCCCCTCCCTTTATGTTGTCAATCACGGGTGTGACTGCTGACATCACAACCAATGACTGACTGCTTTTTTTACCTGCTGCCTCCTCTGCACACGCTCAAGCTTATAAAAACCTCATTGGGCAGATGGAGGCGACAGATACCTTTGCCAGAAAGGATTAAATATCTCCATGTAATAAACTGGTAAAAATAGTAGTTGGGGTTGTGGGCAGACAAATGAAAAGTCCCCATTTTTTTTGTTTTAAGGGTGCCCTTTAAACAACTATATATTACGTGGCACTGAAAGAGACCTTTCTAATTGGGTCTGCAGTTAGAATATCTTTATATGACCAATCCGAAATTACCTGCATTATGAGTTGTCTATGCATTGATTTTCCTAGCCTCTCTAAATTGGCAACCACAGTTTAGGATCAATAAAATAATTAATAATGAACAATAAAAGTGGTTGATCTGAAGGACCTATTGATAATCTGCTCCTTTCATGTAGTTATATCAGTGGCAGCATTAAAGTAGCAGTATGGTGTGAGAATCAAGGCCCATTTTCTTATCTATGATGTGCACAGAAAAATGCCTCCATGTCCTTAAAACAGCAGTTCAGATAGCTAATTATACAGGAGGCTAATGATCGGCAACTTACCTATATTTTTGTTACTTCCTTAAGTATTTTATTGTCACAGAGGTATAGGAAAATATAATAATGTTATAATAACACTAAACATCCTAATTTGTAAAGGTTTGAAAAAAACTTGCCTTTTAATGTGCTTATCCTTCTAAAACCACAAGGCAACCTCTTCTTCTTTCTTCCTTTTACTAAATTTCTAGTGTATCTTTTCTTTTCTTTTATTTGATTTCTCACCCATCCACTTACTGTAACCTCTTGTTCAGAAAACTCCTTAGAAGTCAGATTTCGATTTTTCGATCCACACAAATTGCCGCTGCAAGCGTCATAACTTTAACCTTTCATCTAGCATCTGTATCCCTGTTATTACAATATCTTATGTCATTCAAAGCCCTTCACTTTCTTGCCTCCAGTTACATTATAGACATGGTCTCCCACTACGCTTCACATTATGCCATGCCAGAGATGTTTTTACTATGCGGCACCTTATCTTCCTGACTCTTTGTATTCATCAAACACAAAGGTTTATTTTACGTACTTCTTATACATCACCTATTCAGAGCTGCTTTTAATTAACCCACCAATTCACCTACCCAGCAGTGAAGCCTCCTGATTCTATCTTCTTAAATTGATTCCTGGTGTTTCTGCATTTTCCTTCTGTCCCAAATACATTGTAATTGCTCAGGGTTTTCTATCATCTCTCTCTCTCTCTCTCTCTCTCTCTCTCTCTCTCTCTCTCTCTCTAAGTGTTTTTGTAATGTTAGCTTTAAAAAGTGTACGACAGCCAACTAAGTGCTGTGTAATAAATAATTACAGACACACCGGAATTGCTTTTTTTGGACATGTGATAGGTTTTAAAAAATAGACTGCAAAATATGTTTGTTTTGTTTTTTTTAATTCTTATTTATTCAGTGTTATTCAATGTTTAACATATTGTAGGTAGGAGAAAATTTTCCTGTGTAAGATTTAAATGTATCTGAAACCTTTTAGAATATATAAATTGAAGGTAATAAGGATTGTAAACTCTGTCTTTGAAGTCCTTCTGGTATTTATACTTGCCTTCAGCTATAGTCAACTGTAAAATACCTAAGGATCAAGACAGATTTACATCAGAAAACATTTCTCAATTACAGTACAACGGTAAAGAGAGATAATGGCCTTTTAAAATGGGACCAGATCGAAAAAATATGATGAGTTAATTAGATTACCTGTAATAGCCATTCTGTTTCTTATTTATCTTGATGCATTACATAAAATAGACCCAACAGGTAAATGCACTGTCAATGTATAAACTATAAGTTCAGGCTACTCACTGGGGATTTCATAGTTTGATCCTTTGCTCCGTTTTACATTTCATATCACTTTTATCTGCTACTTTTCTGTCTTTTCCAAAAGAGCAGTCATAAGGGGTATATAAGGGGCCCTAATAGGAAACCTGAAAAACAATAGAATTCTATTTAGTATGCTATAACATAAAAGGGAGAATTTTTGGTGCAAAACACTCAAATCACAAGAAAAATCTGATTTTAAGAAAATGAAAAGCACAATTTTATGAGTAATGTCATTTAATATTTGTGTTATATTTAATAAACAAAAAACTCTAAAACTTTAACAGGAGATAAACTATTAATGACGCTCTTTACGTGACCATGTACATAGCAGCACTCAATTTAACACAAAAGATTTTGCATCAGGTGCCCTGTTTCCAAAAAGAACTGGAAGCTGAATCTCTGAACACATTCAAATCATGCTTAGATGTCATCTTGGGTAGGCAGAATTTCCATGATTACAGCTGTTGACTGTATCAACGTGTGGGCATGTGTGATTGGTCGTGTCCTACTATGTAATTAGGAATAACATTCCCAGCTAAGCAGTACCACTATAAACGACACAGCTTAGTAATCCATATTTGTGCAATCTTATCAGACCAAGGAAGAAAGAAATACCCAGTACTTCAGATTGCCTAGTAGTGATCATCAAAAAAGTCTCTGATTTTCCAGTTCTCACTAAATACTCTTCAACTATTTATATTGATTAGAGATGGCTGAACTTTCAGTTAAAGTCAATGGCAGTCAAATAGTTTGAAAAGTTCAAATGAAAAGTTCAAATGAAATACAATTAAAATATCAATGGTAACTTAATGTAAATGGCTGTGGGACCTGGGAAATGGTCTAGGGAACTTGTTCGAATATTCAGGACTTTCGAAAACTCAATTTTACTCTCACGTGCGCTACTTTCAAGCTCTCGCGTTCGAACATTCAATAATTATCCCATGAACGACTCACGGATTTGAGAATTCGCTATTTACTCGCGTATTGGTATAATAGACATTTTACTTGCGGATTCGAGAATTCGATATTTACTCGCGTATAGGTATAATAGACATTTCATTTACGGATTCGAGAATTCTATATTTACTAGCGTATAGATATAATAGACATTTCATTTGCGGATTTGATATTTACTCGCATATACGTATAATAGACATTTTGATCGCGGATTCGAGAATTCAATATTTACTCGCGTATTGATATAATAGACATTTTACTTGTGGATTCGAGAATCCGATATTTACTCGCGTATTCGCATGCCTCGAAAGTTCGAACATCTGATAAGGTCCCAGTTAATGATGTAATATGCTTAATTTCCTTTTTGGCAGCTAAATCAGGAGACAGTGCATACCACATGGTATGTTTCCTTTTTAACATAATTTGAAAAAAAAAATTTAATTTTGAAATTGTTTTAAAAGATTTACAGGGAGATTCAATAACATTTCCTGTAGTTAAAAATGGTGCTAATTTTGCCCCAACCAATCAGATATTATTTAACATTTGAAAGCTAACATCTGATTGGCTGGGGCAAAATTAGCACCATTTTTAACGATAAGAACTTTAATAACCCTGTTAATATTTTTTAGAAAAGTGAAAATTATCAAAAATATTATCAAAATAATTTATACGAACAGCATATTCAGCACATTTACTTCACTTTACAATACCTCGGCATAATATTTGGAAAGGGAGCAGTGTAGTAGAGATGGGACATTTATGGAGGAACTGCAAAAAGTTGTATAAAGCTAGCTATAAACATGCGAAATTATTCATTATAAGGAAGGATCATTTGTGAGTCCACATAGAAAAGTTAAATGTTAAAATAAGCACTAAATAATGTACATACTGTATCTCACCTTAATTTACTTTTTGTAAAATTCTAAAACACAAGCAGGAGCCTCACACAACACAATCCAATCCCCACCATATACAGCACACACATGTATCATCTATTTTAAGTAGCACTTTGTGCATGTGAAAGTGGGGGCATGCAATGCATCAGCTGTTCAAAAAAGCGGATTGCTTGGCAGTCCCCCCCCCCCAGGTCACTTTGTGATTCTTATGCCCCTGGCTAGCGCAAGCTATTTATTTTAGCAGCTGCGGCTACTTGATTTGTGGCATCTAACACTAGCTAACAGATGGCAATAACTAGAGATGGACTATCTGTTGTATTCAATTAGATCAACTGGACTTGGAGGTGACACCTTACTCTGGGCGTTCCTATAAAACCTCTTAGCCACTATCCAATCACGCCCTTAACACTTGGCTGTGATATGCTAATTGGGATTTTCCAGGGTACATAATTGCCAAGATTCTTGTACAAGTCATTCTGAATTGAGAAAGCCAGTCGGATGACTAGCGAAACGTCTTCAAGAACTAAACTTCAAGTCCAGTTGATCGAATTGAATACAACAGATATACCATGACCTGGATGAATGAGAACCTTCACAAGCATAGAGATGGACTAGAACTTATTGAGTTCGACCGGACTCGGACTTCTCGAACTATCCCGGATCCAGATTTCAATTATCGAATTTGAAAACTGATAGAATGTTCGAATCGTTTATGGGATAATTATCGAATGTTCGAATCGTTTATGGGATAATTATCAAATGTTCGAATCATCTATGGGATAATTATCGAATGTTTGAATCGTTTATGCGATAATTATCGAATGTTCGAAACTTTTATGGGATAATTATCGAATGTTCGAACGTGGGAGTTCGAAAGTACCACTTGTGAGAATAAAATAGGTTTTTTGAAAGTTCTGGAATATTCTAACATGTTCCCCAGACAATTTCCCAGGTCCCAGAGCCATTTACATTAAGTTACCATTGATATTTTAATTGTATTTCATTAGAACTTTTCAAACTATTTGACTCCCATTGACTTTAATGGGTCCGTTTTCGAACTTTCGAACTTTTTTTGGTAGAATCTGATCAGAGTTAAAATCGATATATTAAATAGAAGGGACGCAAACAATTTCAGCTGCGGGTAAATTCCCATGAAAATTTGTTGTAAATTCCCTTTAGTTTGTTGTAATAGGGCTATTTTAACCCTTACATGACTAGTCCTGTACTTTATAAACTTACAGAAATGTGGGAGAAGTTTTGGTTATGTAGAAATATGAGAAATTGCTGTTCTGTTAGAGTTGGAACAGTTAGGAAACTTTTCATTTAGAGAAGCTAAATTGTTTTTTTCCCCAATTTCTACAGAACACATCCCGGCCCCACAAAGCATGCAGCTCTTGTGATGTTAAACAATAGCTATGTTTATGGAAGTGAAGCATACTCTTCATTTCTTTTAATTTCCAATCCAATGTGATAACTCTGATAGGTAAGATAAGAGGTGCACTCCCTGTAACCTGTGCCACTGCAGATAAGTATAATCAGTCATATATAGTTCGTAGGTAGGCACACTCAATATGGTATTCAAACAATACTCATTTATTTAAGTACTGAAAAACAAAAAATGCCAAATACACACAACGTTTCGGGGGGTCCAACCCCTTCCTTTTACCTACTCAATGCATTTATCATACCATAAAGTAAACCACTTACAAGGATCTAAACAAACATTTACATGGGGGGGGGTTTGGACTAAATAAGAAGTTTGTTTTGCGTCAGTCTCTATTTTATTTACTATATTTTTTTTGCATGAAAACTTTGTCCTGAGATCTGATCAGATATTTTAATTGTATTTCCTTTCTAATCTTGATTTATATCCCTTGGATGAAAAGTTATACAAAAAAAAATCTTGAAATTATATACTTTAGTTTATCATTGATATACTTCCTAAAAGATTAAAGATGACAGTCTGGTTTAAATTGTAGCTTTAAAAAAACAGAATTGTTCAAGTACAATGCCAGTGTAATTGATGTGAGGCTAATACAAGCAATGGAGGGGAACAATATATTTATGACATCTGTAAGTTATAAGGTCTATGGTCTATCTTGCCACTATTTTAAAAGTAATAGCCATTGATGATAAAAGTACTGAAAACAGAGATATCTCTCTGATGTAATCTATAACCTTCTGTTTTTCTGCAGGTGTCTTTAATAATGTACATCGCATAACTCATGAAAGTAAGACCTGTTCTTAATCACCACTCGATTTCTTTAAAAGGTCTAACAATGAATTTGTTCTTTATATGCTGCCCCTAGCCTGAATAAATTTGCTGCTGTTTTCTTTAACCCACTCTGCTATTTGTTTTGCAAAATATATACCTATACTCAAAACACATGCAGCAACTGCAATATAGAAATATCTTTTACTCTGCAGGGGTTCACTCAGTTTATCCCATTTCTTTAAAGATCCATGATATTTAAGTTGTCTTCAGAAATTCCTATATTTTAGGTCTTAAAGGAGAACTATAGTACATATAAAGTAAAACAACTAAAATGCACCAGGGGCAGGGAGGTACTATTTATAATGACTACCTCACAATATTGTCTTTTTGGGGAACGCCAACATAAATAAAACAGCTTCCGCTAGGCTTCCTCCTGGCTTCAGTACTATATTTAATAAACATATCTGTGGAATTCAGTTAGATCAACTAAACTTGAATTTTAGTATTTGAAGATGTTTCGTGTCACTCAACTGGGATTCTCGATTCAGAAAGATTTGTACAATAAATACCCTGGACTGTCCCCAATATTTATTGCCAAGAGATTCTTATGAATTGA